>CAUYLG010013821.1:0-144920 GCA_963573385.1 Cacajao melanocephalus
AGGAAAAATAGCTAATGCATGCTGGGCTTTACCTAGGTGATGGGTTAGTAGGTGCAGCAAACCACTATGCACACATTTACCAGTGTAACAAACCTGCACATCCTGCACATGTACTCCAGAACTTAAAATAAAATAAAATAAAATAAAATAAGAAGTCTGTGATGAGAGTAGCCAAAGATGTTCCTTTATGCTACCAGCTGTTCCTTCTAGTATGCATGCCTTTGGGAGTTCCCTTTGCTAAAATCTGGGCTGGGCCTGCAACTTGCTCTTGATGAATAGGGAGTGGCCAGGATGATGCTATATCACTTTGAATTCAGCTCATTAGAAGCCTAGAAATTTCTTGTCTGAACTTTTTGAGACACACGCTCTCAGGTTGCTCCCTCTTAGCACCCAGCTGCCATGATGTGTGAAGTCAAAGTCACATAGAGAGGCCAGGTGTAGATACTTCAGGTGATGCTTACAGTAGTGCTCCCAGAAACAGTCAACATCAACTGCCAGTCTGGGGTCTGAGCTTTTGGGCATCCAGATCAGTAAAGCCTTAGGATAACTATAACCCAGTTGATATCTGGCAGCAACCATATGACAGACCTCAATCCCATGAGAAATTATCATAAATTATTGTCCTTTTACCAGCAATGGACAGCTGGAGCAAAATCTGACTACTCTGAGACCTTCATAACAAAGCAGCCTTCTCTGCTACTATGAAAGATGGCAGCCTGACTGCCCTAGAGGAGCTGCTGCATTGTCTGAGAGTCTTACTATCTCTTAGCCATTCAAGAAGAAAGAGGCACATTTAAGAATACAAAGAGCCAGATATGCAAGTGAAACCTTTTGGACTGGCCGACCCAGGTTAGCTACTGATGAACACAGATGAGTGAATGACCCCAGGTGATACCACAGGGAGCAGAGAAATGCTTCTCTGAGCCCTGCCTAAGCTCCTAGCACCCAGAATGGTGAGCAAATGAAAGGTTGTTGTTTTGCACCATGATGTTGTGACGTAATTTGCAGTGCAGCATTAGATAATCTCAAAATACAGAGTATTTGAGATTAGATCTATTGAATTCAAAGCCAGATCTTTTTAGACTGTAATTTTAATACGTCTATAAATTAACAGGAGCAATAGACTAAAGTCTGAAGGTGCTTAAGGATAAGCTACTGAGTACATCGAGAAGAAATGAAGTTATTTACATACTTATGTCCAAATTGTTGGATGGCAATAGTGATGGAAAAGGGCAGAGAAAGAGACTCAGCTGCTCCTGTATTTGTGGAGGGCATCAGATACATTATAGAGGATGATGCAGGACTCTGGTTTCTCAGACCTGTAGCTATCTACTTATGGCACACAGAGTATGCATTTGTGGGCTGCTTCTCTCTCCTACCTCCTTCCCTTTGACACCTCTTTCTTCACTTCTTCATGTCCCCAGAAACAAAGGCATATTCTCACTCCTCTCTGTAGTGCCTCCATCATGTCAACTGATCACCAACATCTGAGTTGTTTGGAGAAAAGCAAAGAACACAACCAATACAGAAATCTCCCTATGACTGAAAATTCTCTGCTCCACTCGATGTTTCCTTTAGCCATTTCTCCAGATAGACAACAAGCTCAGTGGGTGCTGCTAGAATCAAGACATCTGTTCACCCACAGTCCCCTGCACTAGAGCCGTCAGCAGTTTGTATGTACAGCAAGGAAGCCATTTGATATTAGCTGCTCCCCAAAACCATGCACCCTGTCACATCTCTTCACATTGTCATACTGGTTTGAAACCCACAACTTTCCAGAAAGCTCCACCCCCAGAGTTTGGTTATTTCTGGACAACATACTCTTGGACCCTGAACTCCTGGTTGCAGTTTGATCTGAGCAATTGTTAATTGTACAGTGTAATTGGGACAGAAAACAGAGCAACCATCTCTGCCACTGCGATGGGCAACAACATGACTGCCCCAGAGGAGCTGCCGTATTTGTTGGGAGTCCTACCCTCTTGAGCATTGACACTGCTCCCTCGGATCCAACCCTCAGAGAAAGAGTGCTTTTCCAGAGTGTCTGCCTGTCCCCATCTGTGCTCAGGTCAGCTCTGCAGAGCACGGCCTGAGATTTTTCATTTCTTCTATTAAAAAAATAATCTAAAGTATGCAAATGTTTAGCCTGAAGGAAGAGCTGGCACTTTCATCTTTCAGAACGCAAAAGAAGCAGTGGTGGGAACGACTAGTCTGGATTTAATTCTAACCTACAAGGAAGGACATGTCGATGGGCTCTGAATAATAGGAAACTTAGAAGAAAGAAATGATCTCATCTCAGAGTTGCTAATTATCAAACCCAAATGTAATGAGTATATCAGACTCAGACACAGGCTTTATAAAAGCAGATTTCAAAAGTTTCCAAGAAAATGTATAAAATAAATGTCTCAGTTGGCTAGAAATTCTAAAATAGTGGAAGATGGACATTCTTAAAGTAAGCAAACCAGGAGCAAGGAAACAGAAAAGGACATGACATTCCCATACATGTTTTCAATGAGGAAAACATCTGGAGGAGCCTGGAGGGGTGGGTGGTATGAAAAGAAATCAGTGGCTGAGTGTGGTGGCTCACACCTGTAATCCCAGCACATTAGGAGGCCCAGGTGGGCAGATGATGAGGTTAGGAAATTGAGACCATCCTGGCCAACATGGTGAAATCCTGTCTCTACCAAAAATACAAAAATTAGCTGGGTGTGGTGGTATGCGTGTCTAGTCCCAGCTGCTCAGGAGGCTGAGGCAGGAGAATCGCTTGAACCCGGGAGGTGGAGGTGAGTCAAGATTGTGCCACTGCACTCCAGCCTGGTGACAGAGCGAGACTCTGTCACACACACACACACACACACACACACACATACACACACAGAGACACAAATCAGTGTGGCTGCACAAGAAACCTCTGACCCATTTATATTTTAAAATACCATACATGGAAGACAGAAGGAAGAATGACGGCCTAAGCCAAATAAAAATGAGTGACAAACTCGGCAGGTGTAGTGACAAGGAAGTTAATGATTCAGAGTAAATTGAGGCTTGTAGAAAATGCATGTAACATTTAAAACATCTTTGGGTGAATTTAGGTTATGAGGGATAGGGAAGAAATAGATTTGTTGCTAAGGCAGGATTATTTACAAATGAAAGAGAATAAAATAACAAAACCAATAAACAGATACTTTGCTTCAATAATTCCTATAAGGAAAAAGAAATTCTAGATGTGAAAAGGCTAACAGACTGTATTTAAATAAAATTGGTATCTGAAATTGGTTAACAAGGCACTGACCCAACAGCCTGAAATGGTTCCCTTCTCTGCACCAAGCAGATTGTTCCCCAGAGTGATGCAGAGGAGAAGCATAGCCAATATGTGGGATGGTGGCCGAGAAGAAGCCTCACTAATTCAAGTGTGCTCCACAGCCTGGCAGTGTGAATATCACCTGGAAACTTGACAAAAATATAGTCACAGGCTTCACCTCAAGCCTTCTGAAGCTGCATTTTAACCATATGTCTTACATGATACACATACATAGTAAAGTTTGAAAAGCTCTGTTCTAAAAAAAATAAATAAAAACAGAGACAAATAAATAATAGGATTTTCAATACAGGTCAATTCTGTACACAAAAGCATGCTGAGTTTTGACGCTAATCTCAGCAGAACAGGAGGAAGAATAATTCCAGAGATGGCTTATGTGTATATTGAAGGGCTGTAGTCATCTCTAGGCCTGGGAGAAGTTCACTAGGCATTGAGCACACTCACTCAAGCCATCTTAAAATAAAATGAGGGTGATATATCAGAATATCAGGTACTGTTGTGTGTTTGTGAGAGAACACAGCATAAGGGTTTTTTTTAAAAAGGCTCTGGAGCCAGAGTACTGAGTTCAGATCCTAATTTTGCCACTTGCTATGTGACTTTCATCAATTGCTTGTATTCTCTGTGTCAGTTTCCTCATCTGTAAAACAGAAAAAACAGACAGCAACTACAAACAACAACGTTGCTTGTCTCATAGGTGACTGTGAGGATGAAATAAGCTGATAAAAGTAAAGCACTTCTAAATGCATATAGAACTCAGATTGCACCTTGGAACAGAAAGAGAACAGTGATGAAAACTGATAAATTCCAAATAAAACCTGTAGTTGTAGTTAATAGCAATGCATCGCTGTTAATTTCTTAGTTTTGACAAATATGCACCGTTATGTAGGACGCCAGCATTAGAGGGAACTGGGTGAAGGGTATAAGAACTTCCTGTACTACCTTGGCAGTTTTTCTACAAATCTAAATTTTTTTCAAGATAAAGTTTATTTTTCAAAAAATAAATACTTCCTAACATAATAAACACTCTATAAATGCAAGCCTAATTGTGCTTAACACATAACAGCACCTAACATATAACACTAGCTAACATGTAATAAACACTCAGTAGTGAGAGCTATTATAATGGTTTTAAAAGTTTGTTTATTGATAGTCAGTATATAAAAATCGAGAGCATCTAATATAGGCATACTAATCCTGATTGCGCAATGCCTCTTGGATAAAGATTTATAAGATGGAATTATCATGTTTTAAGCTAGGATAAAACCCAAAGAGAGCTAGTGTATTTAAAGCGTGAACCCACTAGTTTTCCTTTAAGCAAAAGACATCCACTTTAGCTTTAGTGTGGCTTATGAAATCAGAGGAGGTACAGGATAACAGGCCCTGGAAAGGGAGGATTAGGGAAACTCTGGCAGTCTAAGAAGCAGGAATGAATGGACAGTCTATTCAGCAGGCAGCTCAGGGAGGTATAAACCACGGTAGTTTTCATCTTTGGGTCCCTGCAAGACTCATATTCCAAGGAGCAAGAACAACTAATTAGCCTAGTCTGAGTTATACGTCCCCTCTGAAGTCTAGCACAAAACCAGAGAAGGGAAGAGGGAGCTGTAACAAGAAGGAAGGGAAGTAGACCCTAGGCAGGCAAAAGAAACAGACATCCAGAAAAGACTGGAGTTTCCAAAAGATCTTAACAAACTAGAAAAGGATTCTAATAGTGTAAAGTCTATGCTGTTCAATGGTGAGACCCACCCTGCCACCTACCTGCCCTGCACCTCTCTAGGAGGAGGTTAGAGAGCATCCTTGGTGGTTGAAGGTCCTCCTGACACAGCACTGATAAGAAGACTTTCTGCACTTGTTTGGGTTTCATATTTTTAGTGGAAATTTTTAATCTGAAATAAATAAGGTAATGTTCCTGGAGATTCCATTGCTGGGTACCTTGATCTCCAAAGTGAGATATATGCAATCCAGAGGGGGGCAAAATCGTTCTTTGTGGGGAGGTAAAATTATTAGAACTGCTATTAATATTTACATTTTACAGAGAGAAAGAAATTCATTGAACTTAAGTGATCTTTGTTCTACAGATTCCCACCGGCATGCTCTCTGGGACCAGAAGCTAGATGATCACATGTCATGTACCCCATACCATATATGGGGTTGGAGCAAAGGTTTCACCCTGGTGCCCATACTCTTGTGTGCTCCAGGGATTGTGACATACTTCAACTTAAACAGGCCCAGTTAAGTGGGTTGGAGAAGTAACTTGAGAAGGTTCTCTCAATGAGGCACCAGATCAAGAGTAAAACTAATGATAGAACAAGGAAACCAAAAAAGATAGGAGAACTTGTACTTCTAATTCCCAGCACAAACTCCTCATCAGCCACAGGAAGAGATAAAAGCAATAGCAATCTAAATAATTCTAAAGAAGCTGGCCAACAAATTTGAAATTGTCAAGAAGAACATCTGAACTATAGGTTTAGACCTATAACATTGAATGATGAAATTTGCTCTAGGCCAGGAATGGTGTCCCACGCCTGTAATCCTAGCACATGGGGAGGCCGAGAAGGGAGGATCACTTGAGGTCAGGAGTTCAGAACCATCCTGGACAACATGCTGAAACCCTGTGTCTACTAAAAATACAAAAATTAGCCGGGTGTGGTGGCGCATGCCTATAATTCCAGCTACTCGGGGGGCTGAGGCAGGAGAATCACTTGAACCTGGAAGGCAGAGGTTGCAGTGAGCTGAGGTTGAGACATTGCATTCCAGCCTGGGCTACAGAGTGAGATTCCATCTTAAAAAAAAAAAAAAACAAAAAAACTTGCCCTAAATCAATGGTTCTAAACGGGAGTCACTTTGCTCCTGAGAGGACATTTGGAATATTAGGAAGGTCTAGACATTTTTAGTTATTAAAACTAAGAGGTGCTACTGGTCTCTAATGGGGAGAGACCAGGAATGTGGTTAAACCTCCTATAATGTACATTTTATAGCCCCCACCACCAACAAAGAATTATCTGGCCCCAAATCAGTAGTGTCATGGTTGAGAAATCTTGAACTAAATTAAATATGTATTGTGCCTTGAGATTGCAAATGTATATATTCTAGGCATATACAATTTATAAAGTAACATATAAAGTTAAACATGTAACAGTATGTATTCAAAGTACATTTATCACAGACAACTGTAAATCAAAAAAAGAGTTTGGACAACATCAGAATAGCACATAATAGATGCTTGATAAAAGTTACTGTTTGCCTTTATTTAAAGGTTGGTTAAAGTTTTTGAAACCATGTCACTGAAATTATTGAATAACCTGTGATTGTAGAATATAAAACAGAAGACGAAGAAGCATGTTAGCTGCCTTCAGAAAGCTAAAGGAGTATTCTGTAGAAGAAAGATTTGTCTTAGCAGTGTACCTCCAGGGAGTCAGAGCTAAGATCACTGAAATCAAACACCAAAAGACTATTTTGATGCCATAGAAGGAAGATTTTTCTAACAATTTTCATGGCCAGGTGATGAAATGAGCTAAAGCACTATAGGCTGTTCTCACCTGGGATGGAATGTGGACCAAGATGAGCTATGTGTGCCTCAGCTTGACAATTCTGCAAATTTGTTCTTAAAAGTGTGAATAGCTTTTCAAGCAGTTTGTGCTATATTCCAATGCGCCACACTGTGTGTTTAAAGTAGAGGTTGCAAACTTGTGGTCCTTAGGAGTGTGTTGTGCTTTCTAGAATGGTGTTTAAAAACATTTGTAAAAATAATACTCAATATTTAGCAATATTTATTTATTTTTCTTATTCAACTTTTATTTTAGAATAAAGGGGATACATGTACAGGTTTGTTATAAAGGTATATACTGTGATGCTAAGGTTTAGAGTATGACTGAATTCATCACCCAAGTAGTGAGCAGGGTACCCAATAGGAAGTTTTTCGGTCCTTTCCTTCCTCCTCCTCTTCCTGCTCTAGTTGTCCCCAGTGTTTATTATTCCCATCTTTATGTTTAGCTCTCACTTATAAGAGAATATGTAGTATTTGGATTTCTGTTTCCATGTTAGTTCACTTAGGATAATGGCCCCCAGCTGCATCTATGTTGCTGTAAAGAACATGATTTCATTCTTTTTGATAGCTGCATAGTATTTCACGGTGTGTATGTACCACATTTCCTTTGTCCAGTCCACCGTTTATGACTACTTGGGTTGATTCCAAGTTTTTGCTATTGTGAATATTGCTGTGGTGAACATAGGGTTGCTTGTGTCCTTTCAATAGAATGGCTTATTTCCCTTTGGGTACATACTTAGTAATGGAATTACTGGGTTGATGGTAGTTCATCTCTTCATTTTTGGGAAATCTTCAGACTGCTCTCCACAGTGGCTGGACTAATTTACATTCCCACCAACAGTTTGTAAGTGTCCCCTTTACTCCACAACCTTGCCAATATCTACTGGGGTTTTTTTTTTTTGTTTGTTTTTTCTTTTTTTAACTTTCTAACAAAAGCCATTCTGACTGGTGTGAGATGGTATTTCATTGTAATTTTGATTTACATTTCTCTGATGATTTACGATGGTGAACATTTTTTCATATGTTTATGGGCCAATTGCAAGTTTTCTATTGAGAAGTGTCTGTTCATGCCTTTTGCCCATTTTTAAATGAGGTTATTTGCTTTTTGCTTGTTGATTTGTTTAAGTCCCTCATAGATTTTAGATCTTTGTCAGATGTATGGTTTGCAAATATTTCTCCCATTCTGTATGTTGTCTGTTTACTCGATAGTTTCTCTTGCTGTGCAGAAGTGCTTCATTTAGGTTCCACTTGCAAATTTTTGTTTTAGTGGCAATTTCTTTGGAGAATACCTCCATAAATTCTTTGCCAAGATTAACATGGGGAAAAGTATTTCCTAGGTTTTCTTCTAGCATTTTTGTAGTTTGAGGTCATACGTTTAAGTCTTTAATCTATATTGAGTTAATTTTTATATCTGGTAATAGGTAGGGGTTCAGTTTCATGCTTTTGCATATGGATAGCCAGTTATCCCAGCACAATTTATTTAACAGAGAGTCTTTTCCCCATTGCTTATTTTTGTCAAATTTGTTGAAAATCAGCTGGTTATAAGTGTGTGGCTTCATTTCTGGGTTCTGTAATCTGGTCTATTGGTCTATGTGTCTGTTTTTGTGCCATTACCATGCTCTTTCGGTTACTGTAGGCTTATAGTGTAGTTTGAAGTCAGGTAATGTGATGCCTCTGGCTTCATTCTTTTTGCTTAGGATTACTTTGGCAATTTGTGCTATTTTTTTGGTTCCATATGAATTTTATAGTTTTTTATACTTATATGAAAAGTGATGTTGGTAGTTTTATAGAAATACCATTGATCTGTAAATAGCTTTGGGCAGTATGGCATTTTAACACTATTGATTCTTCCAGTTCATGAGCATGGAATGTTTTTCCATTTATTTGTGCCATCTCTGATTTTTTTCAGCAGTGTTTTGTAGTTCTTATAAATATCTTTCACCTCCTTGGTTAGCTGTATTCCTAGGTATTTCATTTTCTCATGGCTATTATAAATGGAATTGTGTTCTTAATTTGGCTCTTGGATAGAACGTTATTGGTGTATAGAAATGCTGCTCATTTTTGTATATTGACTTTGTATCCTAAAAGTTTACTGAAGCCATTTGTCAGTTCTAAGAGCTTTCGGGTGAAGTCTTTAGGGTTGTCTAGGTATAGAACCATATCGTTAGCAAAGAGACATAGTTTGAGTTCTTTCCCTATTTGAATGCCTTTCATTTCTTTCTCTTGCCTAATTGCTCTGGCTAGGACTTCCAGTGCTATGTGGAATAGGAATGGTAAGAATAGGCATCCTTGTCTTGTTCCAGTTCTTAACGTTTGGAAAGCAAATGACTTAACATAAGTAATCCAGGTTTCAGGTTTCTTCTGTAATATGAATAGATATGTCAATATCAAGTCCATAGTCCTACCTAGCAATCAGAAGCTGGGAAATAACAGTAATACCCACCTCATAGGTGTGTATGAAGATTAATTGAATTCACTACATACAAAGTCCCTGGAATAATTTATGACACATAGCAAGTATTCAGTAAGTGTGACAATTATTTCAGTCTGTGGCCGCTAGTAGAAAGGCTGCCTGCATGCACACATTCTTGGCAGAGTATTTGAGTCAGCACCGGGCCATCGATCTGACATTACCATTTTAATGGATGTTATACTAGGAACACAAGTCATGTTTCCATGCAGAAGTTGAAACAATAGTCTAGACCATTTTTTTTATGTCAGCCCTATGACTATGTAGAGTAATGAGCATGAAATAAAGATGTGGTTGGGGAGATGAGAAAGGACAGTTTTCTCTGTTTTATGTGTCTTTGATAATTTCATGTCAGAAGTTCACAGTGGAAACATGAATCTACAAAATTACAACTTTGGGGGAACATTGGGCACTATCACTATAGTTCAGCACAATGACACTGGAGACTGAGGAGAGAACTTGAAAGAGAAATTTAGAGGAGATGGAAAGAATAATGTTCAAAGATGTCTATTCAAACACCAAAGGATAACTTCAGTTCCCAAGGACCACTGACCTAGCACTTCATCATCTAGGATATTCCAATCAGTTAATTTCAAATGAAGCATGAGTTAAAATTGCATTATCATCTTGCCTTGCTGGAATTAAAGGTTTATTTTTATTATTTGGGTAGCTTTTCTTTCAGTTTTATGGAAAAAAATTGAAAAATGGATAGAGTCTGTTAGGAGATAAATGGAATTTAGTGAATTTTTACCCGATGAACAAAAAATGGCTTTGAAATTGGTTGTATAACCTTCTTATTTCAGGATCAGGCCAAACAGAGATGCCACACATACCTTTTGCTATTGGCTGCTATTCAGAGAAAAACCACAAAGCCTAGAAATTGCAGGTTTGTTCATTCTTGAGTGCTTAACAATCTCCCAAGGAAGGCAGATGCATTTTCCAAGATAGCAGTTTCATCAAAGAACAGCCGATAATAAGAGATAAAGAGCTGCCTGGCGGCTTGAGCTTACGTCTGTTTCAAGGATTTACTGAATACTAATAGAACATGGCTTTTGTTGGAGAAGAAGCCTTTGCAGTCAGTGATTGCCTTGTGTCATTAAACCTAGCCACCAATTGGTTTGCCCCACAGGATCTGTAACAGTTTACCAAGTCAGGGAAAAAGTATTAATTATATATTTTTTAATTTAAAAAAGAAGTTGGACTTTAAGTATGTATTTGTTCATTCAATAGTGAAGAGATTTGTGTGTGTGGTGAGTGATTTCCGTTTCATTACTACAGAGTGGCACATGGCACCTGTAGGAGGCAGAATGAAGTGACCAGGAATCGCATGCCAGTGAAGGGAGTTTGAAACCCCACCTGGCTTTATAAGCATATTCTGTTGGTCTATCCTGTTCATATACCCCCTGAACTACACAATTATGCTTTCCATTACATGTTATTTTACGTTTTCTCTATTTGTGTACATCACTTTTGCTTCCCAAGGTATAATATACATTTCACAAGATCATGGTCCTAGCGCTTCTTTTACTCTTCCATGTTGTTATTAGGAGAAACTGGGCACATGTCATAGGTTGAAAATACATGTTGATTGAGTGTCACAGATTGTGGGTTCAGAACGTGATGGGAAAAAAGAAGAAGGCTTTGGCAGATTCCAACAGAAGCTGAGTTTTTAAAGGAGTAAATGGTAACATATGAAAAATTTGACCTAAGTGATGAAAAAAATAAAACTCCATTAAGGCAGCTTGTTCCAACTTTCTCCTAAGACAAGACCTTCAAAACAGAAATTGACAATTTTGAGTGATGAAGAGAAGTCTTTGGCTATGCCAAAATGGATGTAATCTTCAAACCATATTTGATTTCCTCATGATACGATAGATTAGGGGGATGTAAAACCAGATTAAAAATCTGAGTTCTTTGAATATTTGATATTCAGGTTGCCCTCGCATTTCTCTGTTTTTCATCTCCATGATTTTTGGCCTAACAAAGGCTTAGTTAAAAATAGATAAACAAAAAGGTGTCCAGTTGCCTTTTTTACTGGTGATAATCATAGGAAATACGTTTACTTTCCTTCTGGAACCAATGGTCTTATCCCCATTCATTCGTGATATAAATGAAAGGTATTTGGAATTTATGTGGAATGATATTGGTCAAATACTTGGGCTGAGGTTCTGAACACAGCCATGGGGTGGGATTGGTGCCTTCAGTACTTTCTCTGAAGTTGTTAGAGTGGGAGTGAATGTTATCCCCACTGTTCCATGGCTTTTCCACAAAAGCTATGATGATTTTTTATATACATACCAGAATTTTTGACATGTACAATTAATCTATATGTGAATCAAAATGCTGCCTCTCCTACAATGGATTTTGATTGTATTAGGGCATACTAAGGCCCTCCTGTGTTTGGGTAGCTTTCATAAAGTCAATACATCACTGAAGTCCTTCCTACAGAACTTAAAGTAATGGAAGCAACCACCTTGAGTCACCACATCTATAAGTTTTTATAATGCAGTTCACCAGACATATTTCCTCTATTCTTTTATTTATTGTATAAGAGAAAAGATGGTAACTTAACATTTGCTGAACAACTCCTATGCGTCAAGTTTTGTATAGAGGCTTAACATTATTGACTCTTCCATAACCTCTGAGTGAAGTGTGGTTTCATTTGTACAAAAGGAAATTGAAGCACAGCGGTTAAGTGACTTGCTCAGAGTACACACACTAATGGATGTTAGAGTGGGGATTTGAATCTAGATCTGTCTTAAAACATAGTCCATGATGATTATCCTTTTTCTTTATCTCCCATTAAAAATAACAATTTTCAAGCATCTGCAATTCTGCCATTCTAATTACATCATATTTATAGAGCTGACATGTATTAGGTATGACCACATTTCACAGCTTTACGTAGTTTTAAATTTACACTTTTAATCCTCATAATGATTCTGCAAAGTCAGTAAAATTGTTACCTCTTTTATGTTACAAATGTGGAAACTAAGGCATAAGAATGCTATTTAAATTGCCCAAGGTCATGTGACTAGTGGCAAAGCAGGATTTAAGCCCAGGCATGTGGCTCTAGAGTCTGTCCTTGTAATCACTATCCTCAACTGACATACTCTATATGCTGCACTGTGTTGAACAGTGCGCAGACACAGCTCCGACCTTGGAGTATGCCATTTAGTATATTGATATCTAATTACCTAATAGGTACTCAAAATAGTTTCTCTGGGTGTCTCCTTTCAAAATGGTTTATGCACTAGCTGAATTGGGCTGAATAAAAAAACATTTCTCCATGCTATGAGTTATACATGTTTAGGAGTTAATTTCTCCTATTTAATAACACCGTATCTGTGAAAGACCAATTCTCTCTATTCTATTAACAACACAGGAGATTCTTTAATAAAAGTATAATTTCTGTGATGTTTGTCCACCAAATTATCTTTTCTGTTCACTATAAATTAATTACTGATGGTATGTGGGCCAAAGGGGGTTACAATACATTCAGCCATTCACATTATTTCCAATAGAGGACCCAAAGTAATATCTTACAATTGCTTTGAGTTTTTTTTTTAATAAAATAAAATAAATGGGCATCTTGCTTGTCTTTGAAGATTCCTTTGCTATTCTCAGATTGCCATCTGAAATTTTAATTAGTGATTTGAAATACACTTACACAAAGAACCTTGTCCAAGTTGTCTGTTTCTGCCAAATTAAACTATTAAACTAAGTAACCTAATTAAAATCCTTTTAGCTTTTAATCAATATTTTATTTACATCCATATTTCCCAGGAAGCTTAATGAGCTTTTTGGAAGTGATAGTTATTTCTGTCCCATTTATCAAAGGTCAATTTTTAGAAGTACGTTCTCTTCTCTAAGGCCATGGAGGCAGCAAAAATCAGATGAGGACACCTTTGGTGCAAGCCCGTCTGTCCTCTACCAGCCCTGGGTGCACAGGAAGCTGGGCAGTGCTCCTGCAGTTTCCAGGTGAGGTAGCTGATAGGAGCAGCTTCACTGCCCTACACACAGCCAGTCCCCCTGCCCTTTCCTCCCAGGGGCCCTGGCAACATGCCTGGCAGTGACTACAGGAAGT
This sequence comes from Cacajao melanocephalus, assembly GCA_963573385.1. Lineage (NCBI taxonomy): Eukaryota > Metazoa > Chordata > Mammalia > Primates > Pitheciidae > Cacajao > Cacajao melanocephalus. Next base: position 13,418 of record CAUYLG010013821.1, read on the forward strand.
GAAAACCACAATGTGCTCTCCAAGCAAAAAAGTAGGTTCCCCTATTCCTTATTCTTAAGAGTCTAATAGTTTCATGAGGGTTCTGGGTGTGGTAGCCTGTTACCCCAGCATGTTGGGAGGCCGGGGCAGGTGGATCGCTTGAGGGCAGGAGCTCGAGACCAGCTTGGCCAACATGGTGAAACCCTATCTCTACAAAAACCACAAAAATTAGCCAGTCATGGTGGTAGGCACCTATAATCCCAACTACTCCGGTGACTGGGACCTTCATATGGCTTGAACCCAGGAGGCAGAGGCTGCAGTGAGCCAAGATTACACCACTGTACTCCAGCTCGGGCAACAGAGTGAGACTCCATTTCAAAACAAATAGTTTAATGAGGTTTATGAAAATAGCATTCCGTTTATTCATTTCCTGGTCATCCTTCCTCACTCATCCCATTTATCTGAGGCAAGCACTTTCAGGTCACATTATAAATTTATCAAAGTCTCTAAAAAGCATATATGACTTTCTAAATTTCTAAATTTTAGACATCAACTATTAATTTCCAACTGTAGAAAATAATGACTTAGCTTTCTTCAATCTTCCATACTCCTATCCACATCCATATTTCAACCAATCATCCCATTGTCTCAATGCAAATATAGCAGAATTTTGATTCTATAGGCATTTAATGTTGATATGTTTATTACCATATAAACACTATTCTCACTTAAGTCAGTAGGATAACATAATTTTTTTTCTTTCCTTGAAAACTATTTTTCTTGAATTTGACTGTCTTATTTCCTTGTTTTCTTAGTTTTCTTTTTTTTTCAATTATTATACTTTAAGTTCTGGGGTACATGTGCAGGATGTACAGGTTTGTTACATAGGTATACAAGTACCATGGTGGTTAGATAATAAAGCTATATTGTCTTTTAAACCATCAAGTTTTTGGTAGTTTATTGTATATTAGTAAGAAAAAACTAACACATCTCACTTTCCTTTCAGTTCAGCCATGATATATTTAGACTTTTTTTGCCATATCTACATGCCAGTTCTATTGTTATTTTCTTCACAAAGAGAAATCTATTTTGAGAAAAACATATTCCTATTGTAAACATTAATATAACTGAAATAAAGAAGTATTCCAGTTTTTTTCTAACATAAGTAAATAAATGAAGTTATTAAGAAAAATATTTGTTCATATTCCACAAGACGGGTATATAGTATTCAGTATTTCTCAATTTTATTTGACTATATTGCTCTTTCTTTGTGCAACTCTAATTTACTAATTAGCTCATTGAATAAATATTTTATTGAGCATTTACCATGCATCAGACATGTGTGAATAAGAAAGATGAAATCTTGTCTTCATAGAGCTAACGCTTTAGTGCAGAACACAGACCATACATACATTTTTTAAAGTGCATAATAAAATTACAGGCTCTGATAAAAGAAGTAAAGTGCTGTGCTAGAGAACAACTGGGCACTGTGAGGTGAAGTTCTGGAGTGTGGGCTAAGCTAGTATCTGGCAAGATTAGTTCCCTGGAAAGAGGTCATTTACAGGCTCATATTCTACTTATGTCTACATTGAAATCTTCCAGCTCCCTATTAAGGAAAGAAAATTTATCACTCTGGCCCCTCTAATTTTTGGCCCCTCTAATCCATCAGCAAATTTTTGGCCCCTCTAATCCATCAGCAAATTCTATTAATCATTGTTTGTACATCCTCTTGTATCACTTACTTATTTCCATTCTCAATTTCTCACCCAGGATAAAATTCTTACAGCAATTCTTATAAAGCTTCTTACAAAAAGTGACTTTTCATCTTTTTCTGCCTCGGTTGCCTGGATGGATGCAACATGCTCTCCAGGGATTGAAATAAGTTCTGAAGATGACGGTCAGGGCTAGAAGTCCCACAGGTGATTGACAGTGTTTCCACAGACAGGGACAGTTATACTTTAATGACTCCATCACTTTGAGCAAGAGGTACCTCATTGCTACTTTAGGAGAACAGAAGTGTGCCTTCTTGGCCAGGCACAGTGGCTCACGCCTGTAATCCCAGCACTTTGGGAGGCCGAGGTGGGCAAATCACAAGGTCAGGAATTTGAGACCAGGCTGGCCAACATGGTGAAATGCCATCTCTACTAAAAATACAAAAAATTAGGTAGGCATGGTGGCGGGTGCCTGTAATATCAGCTTCTTGGGAGGCTGAGGCAGGAGAATCACTTGAACCCAGGAGGCAGAGGTTGCAGTGAGCCAAGATGGTGCCACCACACTCCAGCCCAGGCAACAGATTTCGTTTTCTGCCCCGGTAGCCTGGATGGATGCAACATGCTCCGCATGAATTGAAATAAGTTCTGAAGAAGCGTGTTGCATCCATCCAGGCTACCAGGGCAGAAAAAAAAAAATAGTGTGCCTTCTCTAAACTGAGAGATGGAGGTGTTAAAACAGAACCTGTGGGTCTACTTCCCTGCCTCCTAGTGCCCTTTCTGACCCAAAGCTCCCTTCTTTACAGTGCCAACGAGGAGCAATCCTGAAAGCTGTCAGGGTGCACCAAGATAAAGAGTAATTAGTTTCCCAGTCTTCTTTAAACTGCCAGTCCATGACGGCAAATGGAATGTTTACATCAGTTTTAGGCTTGTCTTCAAGTTCACCCTTTCCCACCAAGTGCAATCTCTGACCACTTCTTTCGGTGTGTGGGTGGGTGTGCTTTCTGCTTTATATAATATCATCATGCTTTTTAGAGTAAAAATATATTTTAGGGATTATTTAATCCAAACAGAACAGTTTAAGAGATAAAGTTAAAGTCTAGAGACATCATGAAACTGGCTAGAAATCACATACCTGGTTGCGGACAAATTTAGGATTCGAATTTGGGATTCCTGACTCATATTCCAAGTCAAAGCTACCATATTTACCATCCTGCTGAGAAAATGTAGAATTGAGACAAATAGTTGCTTTAAAGTTTATTTACAACTGTTGTTTAAAATTATATAACATACTCTTAGATTTATTTTATTTTATCAGTGTATAAATAGTTTTTGGTAGTAATTGCCTACAATATAGTCTATGAGATATATATTTTTGGCTGAGTTCTTTCTTAACTTGTGTGCTCTTGATTGTAAATGATTCATTATCTTCTCATTGTACTTATGTCTGGGGAATTTTACAGCAAATGCTTCATAAATTCTTTTTGTTTCCCCTGCAACAATTTTCCGTGTCCTTACTACTCATAAACTAGAAGAAAATATAGCAATGCTTCAGAGATGTCCTGAAGGGTCAGTTCTTGAAATTTTCTCTGATATAAATCACAGTGTGTTTTCTTTCTTTTTGGGATGGGGGGAATACAGCCTTAAATGTAGACCTTCCAAGAACAAATTGCAAGAGGGTTTTCTTCAATTAGCTACTCTCATAAATATATTTAGAATAGTTTCAACACAGTATCCTTCTTTAGCAGTCCCCAAATATTGTAGGAAATCATTAGATAACAGCTATTTCAATTCCTTGTTCTTCATCCAACCAGTGCGGAGTGACCACCAATGCGTCTGATTTCTCATGTTCTGATTTTTTTAAGAAAACTTTAAAACTCTTTATAAACAAACTATTCACTGTGTTGACAGGAAAATGGAATGCACAAAGCTAATCAAAGATTTTTATACTCTACCTAGTGTCATGGGCAAAATTAAACTATGGTATTCCTGAGCAGTCCATGTTTGCATGTACTTTGGATACATCAGGTACAATAAAGTGCAGCACGTATGCCGTTTCTCTCATTGCCTGAGCCAGGCAGACATAACCAACCAAACACATAACCAGGATGCCAAGGCTTTCTTTATGTGTCCTCAGAATCTTAACACAGCCTCTAGGCAGCCTCTATGCAATAGTCACCTTATATATGTGGATTTCCAACCTAGTAAGCAAAGTTGTCCTACTGTAGTTATTATATCTACCTTTAAAAAGCACAGATAAGAAATCCTAAACATAAACAAATAAGTGATTCATATAATATATTGTTACTTTTTTTTTTTTTTGAGATGGAGTCTCACTCTGTTGCCCAGGCTGGAGTGGAGTGACACAATCTTGGTTCACTGGAAGCCTCCATCTCCCAGGTTCAAGTGATTCTCCTGCCTCAGCCTCCTGAGTAGCTGGGATTACAGGTGCCCACCACCATGCCTGGCTAATTTTTGTACTTTTAGTCGAGAGATGGGATTTCACCATATTGGCCAAGCTGGTCTCAAACTCCTGACCTCAAATGATCTGCCCAACTCAGCCTCCCAAAGTGCTGGGATTACAGGTGTGAGCCACCACATGGCGCCAATATATTGTTACTCTTATTGCTTTCCCTTGATGTTGCCCATTGAAAGACTCTTTTTTTAGTTGACAATGGCTTCCCAGAAATTCGTCTTTCTTTAGTGTAAAAAACCTTTCAAAACCTTAATATTCCCTGTATTAGTCTGTTCTCACACTGCTGTAACAAACTACCTGAGACTGAGTAATTTATAATGAAGAGAGATTTAATTGACTCATAGTTCATCATGGCTGGGGAGACCTCAGAAAACTTACAATCACGGCAAAAGGTGAAGGAGAAGCAAGGCACCGTCTTCAAAAAGTGGCAGGAGAGAGAGTGCAAGAAGGAAAGTGCCACACTTTTAAAGCATCAGATCTCATGAGAAGTCGCTCACTATCACAAGAACAGGAAATAAAAAATCTGCCCTTGTGATTCAATCATCTCCCACCAGGCTCTTCCACTGATACATGAAGATTAAAATCTGACACAAGATTTGAGTGGGGACAGAGAGCCAAACCATATTATTCTGCCCCTGGTCCCCCCCACCAAGTCTCATGTCCTTTTCACATTTCAAAACTGATTATCCCTTCCCAACAGTCCCCCAAAGTCTTAATTCATTCCAGCATTAACTCAAAATTCCAAGTCCATCTGAGACAAGGAAAGGCCCTTCCATCTATGAGCCTGTAAAATCCAAAACAAGTTAGTTACTTCAAAGATACAATGTGAGTGTAGGCATTGGGTAAATGTTCCCTTTCTAAATGGGAGAAATTGACCAAAAAGTAAGGGCCCCATGCAAGTCCCAAACCCAGCAGGGCAGCCATTAAATCTTAAAGCTCTCAAATCTCCTTTGACTCCATGTCTCACACCCAGGACACACTGACACAAGAGGTGGGCTCCCAAGGTCTTGGGTGGGTCTGTCTCTGTGGCTCTGCAGGGTACAGCCCCCTTGGCTGCTTTCACAGGCTGGTGTTGTGTGCCTGCAGCTTTTCCATGCACACAGTGCAAGCTGTCAGTGGACCCACCATTCTGGGGTCTGGAGGGTGGTGGCTCTCTTCTCACAGCTCCACTAGGCAGTGCCCCAGTGGAACTCTGTGTGGGGGCTCCAACCCCACATTTCTCCAATGCATGCCCTAGTAAAGGTTCTTCATGAGGGCTCCCTGCAGCAGACTTCTGTGTGGACATCCAGGCAATTACCCCTGTCCTCTGAAATCTAGGTGGAGGCTGCTCAACTCTTGACCCATAGGCTCAACATCACATGGAAGCCACCAAAGCTTGGGGCTTGCACCCTCTGAAGCAATAGCACACCCTGTACCTTTGCTGCTTTTAGCCATAGCTGGATCTAGAGCCACTGAGATGCTGGGCACCAAGTCCCAAGGCTGCACAGAGCAGAGGCACTCTGGGCCCACAAAACCATTTATTCCTACTAGGCCTCCAGGCCTATGATGGGAGGAGCTGCCATGAAGATCTCTGAAATTCCCTGGAGAAATTTTCCCCATTGTCTTGGCTATTAACATTCAGTTATTCCTTACTCATGCAAATTTCTGCAGCTAGCTTGAATTTCTCCCCAGAAAAATGAGTTTTTGTTTTTTACTACATGGTGAGGCTGCAAATTTTTGAAACCTTTATTTTGCTTCCTTTATTTATTTATTTTTATTGCACTTTAGGTTTTGAGGTGAGCATACATTTTTAGAAAAAAACCCAGGTCATATCTTGAATGCTTTGCTGCTTAAAAATTTCTTGCACCAGGTACCCTACATTATCTCTCTCAAGTTCAAAGTTCCACAGATGTCTAAGGCAGGGGAAAAATGCTTCCAGTCTCTTTGCTAAAGCATGGCCAGAGTGACTTTTACTCCAGTTCCCAATAAGTTCCTCATCTCCATCTGAGAACACATTAGCCTGGACTTCATTGTTCATATTACTCTTGGCATTTTGGTCACAACCATTCAACAAGTATTTAGGAAGTTCCAGACTCTCCTTCAACTTTCTGTCTTGTTCTGAGCCCTCTGAACTGTTTCAACCTTTGCCTGTGACCCAGTTACAAAGTCACTTCCACATTTCTAGCAATGTTTATAGCAGTACCCTACTGTTGATACCTGTCTTCTATATTAGTTTGTTCTCACACTGCTATAAAAAACTACCAGAGACTGGGTAATTTATGAAGTGAGAAGGTTTAATTGAATCACAGTTCTGCATGGTTGAGGAGACCTCAGAAAACTTACAGTCATAGCAGAAAGTGCAGGAGAAGCAAGTATCTTTTTTGCAAGGTGGTAGGAAAGAGAAAGGGAAAGGGGTAGTGCCACACTTTTAAACCATCAGAACTGTGAGAATGCACTCACTATCATGAAGACGGCAAGGAGGAAATTCACCTTCATGATGCAATTACATCCCACCAGGCCCCTCCCGTGACATGTCGGGATTATAGTTTAACATGAGATTTGGATGGGGACACAGAGCAAAACCATATATTTTTCCTTGGTAAAATAAAGATGTGACTTGAATTAAGTTTCTCAGTTCTAAAAATATGTAGGTCTATTATTTGTATCCAAGAACATTTGCTAAGAAAACACATATTAAATTGCTGTAGAAATTAATACATAACTAGAGACGTTGTCTATTTTAAAATTTTCCAAAAAGAGGCCTGGCATGGTGGCTCAGGCCTGTAATCCCAGAACTTTGGGAGACAGAGGCGGGCAGATCACATGAGGTTGGGAAGTTCAAGACCAGCCTGACCAACATGGAGAAACCCTGTCTCTACTAAAAATACAAAAGTAACTGGGCATGGTGGTGCATGCCTGTAATCTCAGCTACTCAGGAGGTTGAGGCAGGAGAATTACTTGAACTAGGGAGGCAGAGGCTGCAGTGAGCTGAGATTACACCATCGTACTCCAGCCTGGGAAACAAGAGCAAAACTCTGTCTCAAACAGACAGACAACAACAACAACAACAACAACAACAACAACAACAAAATTCCCAAAAAGAAATGTCTGAAACTCTAGTGTGTATATAAAAGTACTAAAAAAAGTTTTCAAGTTACATGATTAGATATACCAATAACATGTAAGTAGAACTGGTATATAATACATTTTTCTATTATTAGTAAAATGTAATATTTCAAAATGGAATTAGTGCCATCATGTAACATGTTTGTGAATGTGACTTTGTCACTCAACCAGCATCTAGCTTAAAAAGAAAAAAACAAATAAAAATGGGAAAAAATTGTGGCTTAATATGGCCAGGGACAGGAAAACCTTTGGGTATTGGAGCCATGAAGTATGGATTCCTTCTTAGAATTATCCTCCTAATTTTCCCCACCGCAGGTAGGTCTTCTACTTTATCAGCAATGTAAGGAATGCATTTTAGTTGAGGGGAATGGGGGATATGATTCATTGACGTTTACAAATCTCAATTTGTAGAGAATCTGTCATGTTCAGGAGAGATGGAGATTAGGCTTACCTTCTACACTAGTTTCTTACACAGGGAGAAATACAATGAAAATAAGAATAGGTCAATTCAGAGCGCTACCATATAAAATCTCAGGAAGTCCAACAACAGCAAGAACTGAAAACAAAAGAAAGTCAAGTGATTAAACTGCAAAGCCCTGAGGCAGAAATTAGCTTTAGAAACCTAGCCAGCTCTGTTTGTGATGGGCTGGGTATCACTCTAGACTCGTATCAATAAAGTGAATTTGAAAGAGAAATTGAACTAGGTAAATAAATGAATGAGGATAAGCTTTCTCCTAGAGATACAGTTTGCACACTGCTCATTTAGAAATAATCATGTTCTTCCTTTTAAAACATATTTTTTTCAGGGACATGGATGAACCTGGAAACCATCATTCTCAGCAAACTGACACAAGAACACAAAATCAAACACCGCGTGTTCTCACTCATAGGCAGGTGTTGAACAATGAGAACACAGGGACACAGGAAGGGGAGCACTACACACTGGGGTATCTTGGGGGAAAATAGGGGAGGGACAGCAGTGGTTGGGGAGTTGGGGAGAGATAGCATGGTGAGAAATGCCAGATATAGGCGAAGAGGAGGAAGGCAGCAAATCACACTGCCACGTGTGTACCTATGCAACAATCTTGCATGTTCTTCACATGTACCCCCAAACCTAAAATGCAATTAAAAAAAAAAAAGAAAAAAAAAAGAATATGAACTTGATCTTATCTGTGTTTTAGGTAGAAAACTGGCATTTATAGATGAAAACATAGAATTATCTTCACAACTTTAGGTTTAAAAGTGAGAAAGAAGAGTCACAAAAGACAGGTAGACCAGACACGGGACCAATCCAGAGAAGAAATGCAGCCTAAACAAGGTCACTATTGATGAAAAAGAAGAAGAGAGGATATATTCAAGAGTCATTTTTATAGCAACACCAATAAACAGTTCCAAAGTGAAAAAAAAAGAAAGATACAAGGATTGTCTTGATGTTTCATGCTTGGATTTTACACAATGGACTAAAATAAGCACCAAAGACTGTGTAACAAACTCAAGGAAATGGGCATGTGTTTCCTCTTAGATGTGCTTAGTTTCAGTCTAGGACATTCAGGTGGATTTATCAGGAGGCAATTGTGAATCGGGATGAAGTTGGCATATAGATAGTTGTCACCAGCAATTATTGAAGCCATGTGACTGGATGGAATTATACATAGAAAGAATTTTTTAAAAGAGGAGAAGGACCTTGCAAATACCTGTGGTTGATAAACAGACCCTGAAAGATGAAAAATCATCTTTGTATAAAAAGGAATCCATTATAAGATCAGCAACATGGCCTTATACTAAAGTGGTCCCTATGCTCTTCTTTCCATCTCAAATCAAGTTCTTGAAACTAATGACTTTATTTAATCTAAAGATATACTGAGTGCCTACCATATGTCAAGTATTGCTCTGGGATTTTGAGGATACAAAAAGCAAATGAGACATGAATCCTGTCCCAGGAAGCATAAGCTTTAATGGTAAGAGAGGAGCTGAACAGATGTTACCTTTGCTACCATTGAACCTGATACTTGACAACATTCAACAGAAAAGATCAATGATTCCACAAGTACTGCAGTTTCAGAAGCTGTTTCAAGCTTGTGAAAGTTCCACTAAACTAAAGCCTAGATCATGACTATACAATATAGCCGTTCTCTAAATAAGTTGAGATCCTTAAACATCAGGTAGACATATTGGCAGGACCAACCCACCAAACTTGCAGTGAAAGTTTGTATTTAGTTTTTCTATAATGCTTTGGTGTGAATGTTTGTGGTCTCCCCAAGTCCATATGTCGATATCTAACCCCCAACACAATATGGCCACCATCCAAATGCATGTTCCCTTCGCCTATTTCCTGAGGTCATGTTTTGAATGGTAGTAGATGGGAATGGTAATCAGAAAAATCAGTTCCTCCCTTAAAACATGCCACTGCATACCAGTTAAATTCATTCTCCATAAATGTGCCTGAAGGGCATAATGGTTCGGTTGCTGCAGGTTAGTGGTTAAATTATTTTGGTCAAGAGATTTTCCACATATTTCAAGTCATGTCAAATTTACTCATTCATATCATATTATTAGATTCCACCATATTTGTTGAAAATGAGGTATCTTCCAGGTCTGGTATTAAGCACTGTAGAGCCATGCAATAGGCTGACATTGATTTACATACTTCCCATTCAGGTAAAAGTCTTTTGTGATGAAAATATTATTCAATGGACTTGTTGTTTACAAACTCATAAGTAAGTTCAGCATGGTCTACTGATTCTGAATTTATTTTTATTCTGTTTATAAAATTACAGATGGCTTATTATAAATATTCATATATACAAAACATTTTCCTTCATGAATTTAAATCCTAGTATTTAAAACTAGTTCATCAGCCTACGTATCTGTATAAGCAATTTTATATGCAATAAATGAGCCACATTGAATCAAATCAAACATATTAAAAAAGAATTTTTGTTTGCTTGATTACTTGCTTGTGTGCTTGCTTCTCCTAGAAAGTAAAAAAAGCCCTAGTTGCCCTGCTGTTGGTCAGAAGAAAACAATCACACTGTATAGGTATTTGCATTTTTTTATTCTGATAAATAGAGAAAAACCTTGTAAACTACACAGCATATGAAATATGATACTGTAAATAACCGCCAACAGTTAAAAGATCTTTAATATTTGAAAAAACTATGTACATATTAAGTCTTATCAAAGAAAGGCCAAAATTTGTCAGTTGAAAGCATTAATGAAATATTTTGGTTGGTACACAATCTCAATTCCATATTTTTTACCATCTAGATTATACATTGATTTAAAATCAAATGTATGAAGGTAAACTAACATCTTCATAGGTCAACAATGAAAATTTATCCTTCACACTGATTTCTAGAAAGCAGCTGGGCTTATTTCCTGGATTGTTTACAATGAAGCTAGAATATCTGCCATAACTGTGGAGTTTCATAAAGGATCCCTAGGGCTACTTCTACACTCTCCTCACCAGTTAGCACTCTCCATAATTTCCAGATGGGCCATGGGGAAAATGGTAGAAATGAGTGTGGGAAGAAAGACAGTGAAATTAGAAATGAGTGAAGCACATGGTGGTAGAATGCTAAGAGCAGGGATCAGGACAGCCAACAAAGTGTCTAGGGAGGGTCGAGTCAACAGTGTCATCTGCTGACCAATGTTAGGAAGAAATCAACACAAAGGAAATACCACATTTTTCCAATTAAACTCAAATCTATTGACTTGTGGTGGTTCTTTGATGTTGCGGGGACTGCTGTAATAGAAACCAAATGGATTTTCAAGGGCAGGAGACTTTGCCACTGAATAAGATGATGTCATCCTTCCTGATGACAAACAGGAATGGGTGGTCAGCTCTAAACAGCGTGGACTCAGGGAGTTGCTTTTCTACAATGTTACTTCCTGTGGCAGCAGTAGCCTCAGTGCCCTCCTCGGTGACCTCTATGTAAGATTTGTGCATCATTCTTGATATATACAGACGACCCCCTGAAGCAATCCCAGATAAATCTGCTCTGGACTCATCAAAGATATCTTTCAGCCCTAGGGCCCTCAAATGGTGTTTGATTTCATAATTCTTCTCTATCTTGAACTGAGGAAAAAATACTTCAACATACTTAGACGTCATTCTCCTTGGATTGGTCCATTCCATTAGACTCTGGAAAGTCAGTTTGTTTTCAATCTGTAAAAATAATTCAAAGATAATTCGGAATCATGTGGATAAGTGACAGATGAAATGATGGCTACAAAGATACATAGTTTTCTATAATTATTCTTTCCTGGATATTTGTGTTCAAGTACACGAATGGATCTTGGGAAGTCTTGAAACAGAACACGATTAAAATGAATAGTTCAAGTACTCTTTAACAAATCCCATATTTAATTTGCTCTGCCAAGAGAAGGCATGATTTATTTGCACCTCAGGGCAATTCCACTCTCTGCTCACCCATGAGCAGATACAGCCAAAATGGAGCAATAGACAAGCAAAGGAACCTGGGAATTTGAAACCATCAGAAGGAGAAAGGAGCCCAGTGGTCATTTAACTCAGCGTTTCCTAGCTGTCTCCTCATCATGAAAGACAGATAAAATAATGTTTGCACAGCTTACTGAAGTAAACCAATGGAACCCCACGTGGCCTGAAGCAAGAAGCCCAGAGCTCCAGCCTCGAAGATTTGAGTGATTAATATCTCCCAGTACAGTTACCCCTACTGTCTGGGAGGCTTGTATTAAAATCAATTTCTTGCTCTCAACAGAGACAACCAAAGCACAGGAGAATGTAGTTGGATATGCCCAGATGCGAAGAAAGCAACCCCAGTTACACAGCTACAAGGGTCCACATCTCTCTCTCCAGTGACACGGCTGCCCACAAACGATTCACAACGCCAATTCACCAGCTCTTGAATACGAGAATTGATCATAAATTCTGGATTTAGGATAAGAATATTTTTTTGTAAACATGGTTTAGAAATCTTATATAAAGATATTTCCTCTCAAATTCAGGCTCAACCTCAATCCTAAACAACTTTTTACTGATATTAAATTTAACTTGTATTCTTATCAAGGACCTATATTTATAAAATCAAATTTAGTCTAATTTGAATTGTCTGTGTTAATTATCCAGTTTTGTGGTTAATCTGTAATAAATTTTTACCCAGTTGGAAATATTTTTCATTTAGTGCACTAAGTCCCAACTATCTCATTATTATCTGGTTTTGAAGGATTATGCAGGTATTTAAGATTGTATTGTATGTAGGTTTATAATAGTCAGATTCAAACATTATTAGGTAAATCTATTACAGAAAAGGAAAATTCAGACAATAAGTGCAAGAACAAAACTATATTGTTAGCTTGCTTTATCTGGGTTACTTTTTCTATTGCAGATTATTTCAAGTTAAAATAATTGCTGTATGCTAAAATCCGATTGTTATGAAGGTTGTCAAGTGAATTATAGATTTAATACGAGCACCAATATTTTATATGAACATACTTTAGATTTAATAGTACAATTCTTGCTTCTCATGTCAAAAAAATAAGATGAAAATGTAATGAATGAAAGCTATTGCTAAAATTCAGTAATCTTTGTCTATGTAGATAGTGTCATTCCAAAGCTTTAAAATTGTGTCTTTTAATCATAATAATGCCCCTGGGATGGTAGACATGTTTATTTCTTTATATTCGTTCTACTGTCCCATTATTCCACAGCAAACATTCATTATTTTCCAAGTGAAAACAAAAAAAAAATGCTTTTAAATGTAGTTGTAACTTTTCAGCATAGCTGACATACATATATGTGTGTGCACATACATACACACTAATACACATATCTGTACATATGTATCTATCAGAAAAATTGACTAAATTCCATCAGCCTCCCTTCCCCATCTCACATGCTTGTTGTAAACATCAAACAAGATAATATAAATGAAGCTCAGAGCACATGGCCTGGATGTAGTAGGTGCTCAATAAATTGTGCCTATTTTTCCTTTTTATTGAGAGAACAGAGAAGGGAGATGAGTCCAGGCCTTTCAGATTGCAGATCAAACTCAAAGAGCCAAGTTCAGGAGGAGAAAAAGCAGAAAAAGGGCTGAAAAAAGATAAAGCTCTGAGATACAGTGGTGGTGTCTGGTTTGCAAGGCCCCCGCCATCTTCCCATTGCACTGTGTTGGTCCATTTCTCCCGCCACATCAGTCACAAAGAAGTCCCTAAGCTCTGCTTTTCTTGTAAGACACAACAGCATGGAGTGATGAAACTGCCTTTGCAAAATTGTAACAGTAAGAAATCTGACACAGTTGATTCCATCTTGCTCCTAACTTCCAAGCTGTTGTTGGTCATTCTTTGGCATAGGCCAAGCTAACTTTGGAAAATATTTAGTTTATAGTTTGAACTTAAAGCAAGGATCATAATAACCCTTCCCAAACTAAACCATCTTTGTAAAACTAATGAAAGACCACATGGTTATGATTATGAGAGAAGCCTGAATTCTGCCAAGATGTAGGCATAGTAAATGATACCCAATCATTGTCACGGAGGCCGTAAAATTTGTAACTCCCTCAATGACTCTTGTAGATAATATCACTATCGTAGAACCTAAGACTAGCCTTTTGAGATGTCTTTTCAGACTTTTACATCTCTGACACTAACTCCACTTGGACTCATGACTCATGACTTAACTGGTCCTGTGGCCCCCATAGAGTCCAGAGGTGGACTCAGTGCATGAGGACAGTTTTACACACCCTTGTGATTGCATCCCCATCCAATCAACAGCACTTATTTCCTGGACTCTTGCCCACCAAACTATCCTTGAAAACTCCTAACCTCCGAACCACCAGGGAGATTGATTTGAGTAGTAATAACCTCGTCTCCCATGTGGTATGGTCAGAATTGCATCAGTTAAACTCTCTTCACTACAATGCTATGCCCTCAGTGATTTTGTCTGTGCAGCAGGCAGGGAGACCCTCTTGTGAAATTACAGTGAGAACATACATTTTAATTCTCAAAGGCTCAGGACTCTGTCATATCACACCTGCCTAAAGATGCTCAGTCTAGCAAAATTTCAATAACACATTAAAGACTGTATTCATGGCCAAACACCAAAAAGACACAAACTCATGTTTTTTTAATTCCATAGCTGACATTTGAGAGTGTTCCAACTTGACCACTATTCAACTAAAATTATGCTAAACTGTATTAAGTCAATCTCAGCAACTATAATGGTGTTGGCTCGTAGTAGGTACTCCTTAAATATTTGTCAAATAAATTAATAAGTAGGTAAGTCTCTAATATCTCAACACCCTGAAATCTTACAGTTTATTAACGAAAACTGGATCAACGTATCCTAAAAGTCTTATTTCTCAGTAGTGAAAGTGACAGTCGTAACTTACTTCAGAGAGGTCATTCTCAGGCAACAGAACGTACATGTTTATGCCACCATTATATCTGAGCTCAAGAACCTTCATAGATGGGTCGTTAATAACAGACAAATTGAACTTCCGCTCCTGATGCATCATGGCCACTGCCTTCCCAGAACACTGAAAGTCAAGTCACAAAAAAATTATTTATAATCCCACCTCATCTTACTTACTGACCAAATCTATTTAAGAATGTTGTACTTGGCCAATACATTTTTGCTCAGTTGATCCTGCAGATTTTTTCGTGACATGTTACCAATAGTGGTTGCATTGGTGCAAATCTTAGTGGTAAAGCAAAGACTTCAAGTTCGATTCTTTGAGTTTAAAATTTCCTGTGTGATCTTAGGTAAGTTACTTTGCCTGTCTGTGCCTCCATTTTCCCATGTGCAGCAGGGATGACTTTAATCATGATTAGTACATGACTGTTCTGAGGATACTGTGTATTGAAGTAGCTAGCACTTGGAACATTGCCTTGTACTTAGTATTTTAACTGAAAACATCTACATAATAAGTAATGAAAAATTACTAAATAACATTAGAATGAAACATGAATGCTTTTTCTCTTCTCAGATGTAAAATATAGACTAGTACTAACAAAATCACACAATTTAAGATCAGGTACAGTGGCTCATGCCTGTAATCCCAGCACTTTGGGAGGTCCAGTCAAGAGAATTACTTGAGCCTGGGAGCTCAAGACCAGCCTGAGCAACATAGTGAGACCTCATCTCTACTAAAAATAAAAATAAATAGCTGGGTGTGGTGAAACAGGCCTGTAGTCCTGGCTACATTGGAGGCTGAGGTGGGAGGATCACCTGAGCTCAAGAGGTCAAGGCTGCAGGGAGTAGTGATCCCACCACTGCACTCCAGCCTGGGCAACAGAGTGAGACCCTGTCTCAAAAAAAATCACACAATTTAAGAAATGAGGTCTTGGAAAAATAAAAAGTCCTGCAAGATATTTGACAATGTCCCTCAAATTAACTAGGGCAAAAAAAAAAAAAGTAGCTTTTATCTTGAGAATATCACTTATAGATTTACAAACACTGCTGAGGTTCAACAAACTTTCTTGTCGTGATATTATGATCTGCAAACTCATCAACATTTCTGTAATATCCGCTTTTAGGACAAAACATTCTACATGGGAAGGACAGATAATTCTCTGTCCTTGAACCAAAGATCCTTCTCTCTCTGCAAAGGTTTCCCTTTTTGACTTAGAGGCCAGTCCTCAGAAAGAACACACATGGAATCTACCTGCTTAGTGAGACGGATCCGCAAAATTGAGCCTGATACACATGGGGACTAGGATGTGATAGACAGGATGTCTCACTTCCATGTGGGGCAGAGAAAGAATCACATATCTGGGTTATGTTGGAGAGGTAATGTCACCAATTTTTAATATGATAGAACAAACATTGCCATCAGCTATCTAGATTCCATAGCATATTACATTACAAGCTGTCTGTTATAGCTACATTATATTGGGTGTGTGGACCAGCAGGAAGTGTTTAAAACAATATTATATAGTAATGCTTTTTAAAATAAAAAAATTAGGAAAAAAGAATAACACAGGAAACAGGAATGCAGCTTCTGTGAAGCAAGGCAGGGGTCCCAACATAATATTCCTGACTCCAAGGGATTTGTTGTTTCTGCTGTACTACGATTACTGTGTACAAATTGATTTTAAAAACCCAAGAATATATGTTTTATGAAGGTTGGTAATAAGATGTTTTAGATCAAAAACAGAACTAAGTGAAGAAATACATATAGCTTATACTTGGAAATGCGTAACTTTACAAAATACATTTCCCCTTGTAAAAGAAAACACATTCCCTGCTGTGACTCGGAAAATCATTAATGGTAAATGATTTTAAATGCAGACCTCACAGTTAAAATAATGAAAAATGAAAGATACACTTTTGTTATTTTTTTCTTGTAGGCCTCCAATTAAAATATCTTAAGATATATTCATACTTACCACTTCTTTCAATTTTGAATATATTTTAAAGGATACCAATTTACAAGATACCTTTGATGGTGTTTCATAGCCTGCACGACAGGGAAAATAGAAAGTTTGCTTTATAAAGCAATTGACCATACTGTATTAGTGATGCAAAAGAAGAAATGGGTTAAGAAATGCGAACCCAGCATTTGCTATGTAAATATCACAGTCCTGTGAAATAATACTATTGGGGAAAAGTTCTAAGTTTAATAGGAGATTGACAACATACCTTGGGAGATTTGAAGCGGCAATTTATGGTTTCACTCTTGGTGAAGGCCGATTGCCACTTGCCTTTGAAGTACACGGCATTCACCAGCACCATTACAGCAGATGAGCTTATGCTCCCTTCACCAATCATGTTCTTGATTTTGCCTTTTGAAAAAGAAATGGAGGGAAAAAAGGTTTATTTTAAAATAATTTTAAATGATTTAAAAGACCGTTAATTTGGTATGAAGTTTTTCTTCCAACCACATAACACCTATAGGAATATTAAGAATAACCTATGAGCAATTAATGTGCAATCTTTGGTTTAATCCTCACATAATCCCTGTGAAGTAGGGACTATTATTGTTTCCATTTCCTGTTGAGGAAGCTAAGGCATAAAGAGATTAAGACACACAGCAAGAAAGTGACGGCAATAGGATTCCAATCCAGGAAGACGACCCCCCAGAGTCCCTGCTCATAGGTACTAAAGTGCCTTTACTCCATTGACTAGACCATCTTTTGCTACTACAGCACTTCAATCCATTGAAAGGGTAACGCCCTCCTTCATTCCATGTTAATGAAATTTTTGCTCGATGCTATGCACTATTCTGCACGCTTGAATTACAAATGTGAAAAACATAGTCTGTGCCACCATTGAGCTCCCAGTCCAGCACAGAAGACTCAACATCCAAAAAGCAGTTTTAACCCACCAGTAGCATAGAGGTCTGATCTCAATGCACTGTGGGAGCACAGATTAAAGGCACCCAACTTTTGCTGTGGCCATCTGCTTTAGCTGAAGGACAGTTGGGGAGCAGGGAGAACTTCCATAAAGCACAGACTATTTATTCAAAGGCACAGAAGCCTGGAAGAGCAAGGTGTATTTGGGGAAACCCTAAGTCATTCCTATGTGTCAGGGAGAGTAAGGTTGGCAAGATTGGAAGCAAGGATCTGATAATGAAGAGGCCTGAATGACTGGTAAGAATTTTGGATTATTTTGGAGGTGACAGAAAATAATTGCTCAGGATTTATTGAAAGACAGGAAAGGTCATGGTCATGATGGATCTAATTTGCCTTTCAAAAGGGTGACTCTGGTATTGTGTAGAGGATGCGGGCTTTAAGACCTGGGTAGGGTTGTTTAGAACATGAGAACATTTTGAAGTGCTTTCTCAAATAAATATTGAGTGCATATGCTTATAAACAATTAGACTAGTTATACATAGATTTGCATGAGAAAGGAAAAAGAGAAATAACTAGTCCAAATAGAAAAAGTTATTAGCAATCTGATACCGTTATATTAAATACTAAATAGAATCCCATCTAGTTTTTAGAAAAGTAATAATTACATAGTTTCTCTTGATTTATAAGTGCTATATTTGAAACATGTGACAGCTAAACATCAAAGTAACCCAATAGGAATATAATGAGGAAAGAATGAATAAAAAGGAAATTTATACACTGTATTCTTAGTCCCAGGACTAAGTGTATGCTGCTGAAAGTTTGCATTTAAAAGTGCAAGTAATATGTCTCATATTTCTGAGGCAGGGCTAGGCTCAGTAAATACAGGTGCAATGTTTAGAGTACAAATCAAGGCCAACCCTTAGATAATGGAACAACTGCTAACTTTGGAATTGGTTGATGAACAAAACAAGAATTAATAGATTTCTTTATTTGCTTTGCACTAAACCAGAACATTAGCTGAAATTCAGTTTTTAGTTGTGACAGAGACTTGCCAATAAAGAGATGTACTTTTACTGGAAGGTACTGCCTTGGTTACATGAATTATTTTGATAAATAAAGAACATTTTAAAATGAAAGAAATATTATACACCCTGGAAAAAGCAATGCAAATAATAACTCTTAGTTTTTGTTCACTAACTAGGGTGAGATTTTGAGGTTAATTTATCATATTAACTCAGCTTGTTCATTTATGAAATGGTCACAATAATATGTTTGTCTTGCAGGGTTTTTGCCAATCAAATGAGATAATGTAAAAGACTGAACTTCTGAAAGGTACAAAGCATTCAAGTTATTAAAATTATTCAAAACCACATTGCAAACAAATACTAAAGCAATTTTAAGTAGCTGCAAACATTACTTTAAATTAGGAGGAGCTATCGCTTCTCGGCCTTTTGGCTAAGATCAAGAGAATTAGGAGGAGCTGTTCCTTGTATGTACAAAAGACGTTCAGGTTTTGTTCTCAGTATTCACCTATAACTGACAAATCTTGTAGAAAAATAAGAGTATTTCAATACTTACCATGTGTCTCATTTTCAACCCACTTATTAATTTCATGTCTAGTGTCTTCTAAATGATTTGTAAAGTCAACTCGCTCCACTTTGGCATTGTATAATTTTTCAGCACACTGAATGTAGTCCTACAAAGGAGAATACAGGTCTTGTATTTACAAATCACCACCAACTAAGTATATAAGACATGTATTTTTGAACTTTTTATTTCCACTGCTTTATCCAAAGGCTCAACTTTGCCTCAAAGATGAGCATGTAAATATAGGGATATATGGAAATGGGGCTGGAAGGGGATCTAGTGAACTTGAAGTTGAATTTGTACAGTAAATATTCTGTTTAAACTTAAGTTTATCTGAAATGGATTTGAGGAGGCTAATAGAGAATGGATAAAGCTCACCCTTTTTCCACTGCTTTCTCGTATCAAGTAAATCAATAGCCTCCTAACTAGTCTCCCTTTCTTGTGTCACTCCTTCCTGCTCCAAATCCTTCAAGGCTACATTATTGCACTCAAGTCAATGCCTAAGCCCTTACTCTGCTCTCCCACCATATCACATTCCTGACAATTTCTCAAAAATATCATGTGTCCTCTCTCACTAGAGGTATTTGAACAAAATTCCTGCTGTCTGGAATGTCCCATGTATCTCATGATTATGTCTCACACATTTTCTAGTTCCAAGTATGGCTGTCTCTGCTTGATAGATATCTTCCCTAGATTCCACCTACATTTTCTAAGTCTGTTTACCTTCATTTTTTTCTTAACAGCTGTTATCATAATGCATTATGTTTACCTTTGAGATTGTCTGAGCCCTTCACAAAATGGCAAATTCTGTGAAATCAAGACTACATATGCTTTGCTTACTATTTTATTCTCAGTACCCAGCAAATTGCCTTGCACATAATAGTTGCCTAAGAAATACTTGCTACTTTTAATAAAAAATAAGTCATAATGATATAATTTATCAATACATTAATCATTCAATGAACACACACATACATATCTTTGTGGAAAGACATTCAGAATTAGACGAGAAAGATATATTACAAACCATGTGTTTTTAGTGGATTTCCTGTTAAAGTTTATAGAATTTTCATGCTAATAATGAAGATTGACTAGTTGTCCTTTGTCTATCTGCAGGATAAGATTAACTCTCTAATGCAAGCTTTGTGTGTGATTTACTTGGATGTGGCTCTTTTCATCTATTGGTTAATTCATCCTTCCATCCACACATCCATTCATCCATCCACTATGACACTGATTACAAAGAGTAGTTTTAAGTAGTCCATGGCCCAGAAAGGTTGATACATGCAAGATGTCAGCAAGGAATAAAGATAGCAGTGGGAAGGGGCAGGAGAGTTACATAGATGTTGCTATTCTCTACTACTTCCAAGAAACTCGGGCCAGGCGTGGTGGCTTATGCCTGTAATCTCAGTACATTGGGCAGCCAAGGTGAATACATCTTCACCTGAGGTGAAGAGTTTGAGACCAGCCTGGCCAGCAGGGTGAAATTCTGTCTCTACAAAAAAATTAGCGTGGTATGGTGGCACGTGCCTGTAATCCCAGCTACTTGGGAGGCTGAGGCAGAGGAATCATTTGAAATCAGGAGGCAGAGGCTGCAGTGAGCCAAGATCATGCCACTGCACTCCAGCCTAGGCAACAGAGCCAGACTCTGTAAAGAAAGAAAGAGAGAGAGAAGGAAGAAAGGAAGGAAGGAAGGACGGAAGGAAGGAAGGAAGGAAGGAGGGACGGAGGGACGGAGGGAAAGAGGGAAGGAAAAGAAAGAAAGAGAGAAAGAAAAAGAAAGAAAGAAAGAAAGAAAGAAAGAAAGAAAGAAAGAAAGAAGGAAGGAAGGAAAGAAAGAGAGAAAGAAAGAAAGAAAGAAAGAAAAGAAAGAAAGAAAGAAAGAAAGAAAGAAAGAAAGAAAGAAAGAAAGAAAGAAAGAAAGAAAAGAAAGAAAGAAAGAAAAGAAAGGCTAGAAGAGCTATAAGCCACTAAGTACTTTTACTTTTTTAAAAAGTCCAGCTAGTATATCATATTGATCTCCTTCAAAGACTTTAATGTCCTTAAAAAAATACATAAAACTTAAGTGACATAAAAAAATAAAATTTGGCCAGGTAAGTTGGCTCATGCCTGTGGTTCCAGCAATTTGGGAGGCTGAAGCAAGATGATCACCTGAGCCTAGGAGTTCAAGACCAACGTGGGCAATATAGAGAGACCCCTTCTTAACAAAAAACTAAAAAATTAGCTGGGCATAGAGGCATGCACCTGTGGCCCCAGCTACTCAGGAGGCTGAGGTCAGGGGGTAGCTTCAGCTTGGGAGGTCAAGGATGCAGTGAATTATGATTGATTGTGCCACTTCACTCCAGCCTGGGCAATGGAGCAAAACTATGTCTCAAAAATAAATAAATAAATAAAATTTACAATAATGTGTAAGAATCTGACTCCTCGGACTCCTCATAGATTTGGTGTTGTAAAGTGTCCACAGGAAGTGACTTCACAACTAATTCAAGCATTGTCTAATCTATGAGTCCACAAGGCTGCTCATCAATTTTTTCGTGCACCCCTCATGGACGCCCTCCTTCGCTCTCTATATTGGATGTCCTAATAAATTAATGATTTTCTTCATACTCCCAAATTTTCTGCATCTGCCACTATCAGCTAATGATGTTATACTCCACTTCTCTGTGATCAAGATAATTCTACATTATTTTCCTCGATTCTCTATGTCTCAGAGTGAGAAGTATCCCTCTCCTCTCCAAGGAAAACTTTTGGTCTTAATACTGTCTGTGATGGTTAATGTCTCAACTTGCTGGGACCATGGGATGCCCAGACATTTGGTCAAACATTAGTCTGGGTGTGTCTGTGACCTGTTTCTGGATAAGATTAACATTTAAATCAGTGGACTGAGTAAAGAAGAGTGCCCTCCCTAATATGGGTGAGCCTCATTCAAACAATTGAAGGCCTGAGTAGGACAAAAAGACTGAGTAAGAGGGAACTCCTTCTGCCTTCTGCCTTTCTGCTTGAGTTGGGACATTCGTCTTTTCTGGCCTTTGGATTCTAATGGAAACATCAGCTCTTAATTAAGTCTCAAGCCTGCTGGCTTTCAGACTAGAACTGCACATTTGTTCTCTGGGGCCTCTCTAGCTTACCAACTACAGATCTTGAGACTTCTCTGCCTCCATAATCACATGAACCAGTTCCTTCTAATAAATCTCTTTGTAGGAATAAATCTACATCTTGTTGGTTCTGTTACTCTGCAGAACCCTAATGAAAACAATATTCTCTCACCTTTTCTAGACTATTGTTCCATCATATTTTTTACCCTGGCATTTCCTGGTTTAATCTCAGCTTCTCCAGTTTATTTTCTTAGATCAACAAGCTTTTCAAATTCTTCCATATTCAAAAAAAATCTGTTATAACATTCTTTTCCCTTCACTCTGCCATGCCATCCTTTTTACTGCTAAATTTGACAAAAGAAATGTTATATGCTTTCACCTCTTTACCACCCATTCATTCCTAAACCTTTTTGCCACTATGACACTGAAAATACCCTATAAAATCCAATATTTCAACAAATATTTGCTGAGTCATGCATGGTGCAGGCACTGCTCACCAAGAGTCTCCTACTTTTCAAATCTGGCAGCATCTTTACTTCTCATTCTACCTGAATTAAGTAAGCACAGTATTCTGAAGTTTTTAACACTTGTTTCACTCTCCTATCTCCTAACTTTTGCAGTGTCCTACTCTCCTGGTCATTTCCAACTTCTCTGACAGCTCTTCTCAATCACACTCAATGACTGCTTATTCTCAGTTCACATCCATCTCTTTATTGCTGTTTTTTGTTTGTTTCTTTGTTGAGATGGAGTTTTGCTCTTGTTGCACAGGCTGCAGTGTAGTGGCACTATCTCGGCTCACTGTAACCTCTGCCTCCCAAGTTGCTGGGATTACAGCCACCCGCCATCACGTCCAGCTAGTTTTGTATTTTTAGTAGAGATGGAGCTTCTCCATGTTGGTCAGGCTGGTCTAGAACTCCCGACCTCAGGTGATCCGCCCGCCTCGGCCTCCCAAAGTGCTGGATTACAGGCATGAGCCACCCTGCCCAACCCTTTTTGCTCTTTTTATCTCATTATCCTGTGTTTTGACCCTAGAAATTCTCACCTGTCGTCAGGGCTTCAGCTGACATCTCCACTCTTCAGAAGGAAACATGAGTCTGATATACTTCCTCTTTTTCTGTTAGGATGCATTTTATTTCTTTCTCTTGCCTGAGTGCTCTGGGTAACATTTTCAGCACTATGTTAAATAGGAGTGGTGAGAGTGGGTATCCTCGACTTGTTCCCATTCTCAAGAGGAATGCTTCCAGCTTTTTCCCTTTCAGTATGATGTTTGTTGTGGGTTTGTCATAGATGGCTCTTATTATTTTGAGGTATGTTCTTTCACTACCTAATTTGTTGAAGATTTTTAACATGAAAGGATATTGAATTTTATCAAAAGCATTTTCTGCATCTATGAAATGTTCATATGGTTTTCATTTTTAATTCTGTTTATGTAGTGAATCACACTTATTGATTTGCCTATGTTGAATCAACCTTTCATCCCAGGCATAAAGTCTGCTTGACCACAGTGAATTAACTTTTTGATGTGCTGGATTCAGTTCACTAGTATTTTGTTGAGGATTTTTATGTCTATGTTCATCAGGAATATTGGCCTGCAGTTTCTTTTCTGTTGTGTATCTCTGCCAGGTTTTGGTATCCAAATGATAGTTGCTTCATAGAATGAGTTAGGGAAGAGTCCCTCCTCCTTGATTTTTTGGAATAATTTTAATAGGATTGGTACCAGCTCTTCTTTGTGCAGCTGTGAATCTGTCAATCTTTCAATCCAGGGCTTCTCTGATTCTGGATATTTCTCTTCTCCTGCTAACTTTGGGGTTGGTTTGCTCTTATTTTTTAATTTCCTGTAGGTGTGAAGTTAGGTTGTTACTTTGAGATCTTTCTATCTTTTTGATATAGATGTTTAGCACTATAACCTTTCATCTTAACATGACTTAGATGTGTCCCAAAGGTTCTGGTATGTTGTGTCTCTATTTTCAATAATTTCAAAGAATTTTTTGATTTCCACCTTAACTTTGTTCTTTACCGAAAAGTCATTTAGGAGCATGTTGTTTAATTTCCATATAATTGTACGGTTTTCAGAAATCTTCTCGATGTCTATCTTTCTGTGCCTGGTTTGCCACTATATGCTCCAGGCCATTCATGTTGTTACAAATGACATGATTTCCCTATTTTTAATGCTGAATGGTATTAAAATATTGTGTATAGAGTTAGACCCCTAGATCTGTGGGTTGCACAACCAACTATGGATCAATATGTTTGAAAAAAGCACTGTGTCTGTACTGAACATGTGCAGACCTTTTTATATCATTATTTCCTAAACACTATAACAACTATTTACATAACATTTACATTGTATTAGGTATTCCAAGTAATCTAGATGATTTAATGTATACGAGAGGATGTACATAGATTATACAGAAATACCATGCCATTTTATGTCAGGGACTTGAGCATTTAGTATCAAGGGATGATGTTATACATTGGTGGACACAGGTTGATTCCCTATCTTGGCCATTGTGAATAATGCTACAAGGAACATGGGAATGCAGATATCTCTTTGACACACTGATTTCAATTCCTGTGGTTGTATACCCAGTAATGGAATGGATCGATTATATAGAAGTTCTATTTTTTGTTAGAACTATCCCTATTGTTTTCCATAATGATTGCACCAGTTTACATTTCCTGCAACGGTGTACAAGTGTTCCTTTCTTTTCTTTTTTATATCTTCACCAACACTTATCTTTTGACTTTTTGAGGATAGTCATTCTAACACACAGGAGGTGATAGCTCATTGTGGTTTTAATTTACATTACCCTAATGATTAGTGATGTTGAAGATATTTTCATATGCCTGTAAGCCATTTGCATGCTTTCTTTTGAGAAATGTCTATTCAGGTCTTTTGCCCATTTTTTAATTGAGTTATTCATTTTCTTGCTATTGAGTTCCTTATATATTTTTAATATTAACCACTTACCAGATGTATAGTTTGTAAATATTTTTTCCCATTCTGTAGGCTGTCTCCTCACTCTGTTGATTATTTGCTTAGTTGTGCCAAAGCTTTTTTGTTTGGTGTAGTTCCATTTGTCTATTTTCATTTTATTGTCTATGTTTTTGGATTCATATCTAAAATAATTGGCCAGAGCAATATATGGGAACTTTCCCCTTTGTTTATTTTGGTAGTTTTACAGTCTCTGGCTTTATGTTTAACTCTTCAATCATTTTGGGTTAGTTTTTATATATGACATGAGAAAAGAGTCTAATTTCTTCCTTTTTCATCTGAATATTTAATTTCCCAATACCTTTTATTGAAGATACTGCCCTTTCCTCATTATGTGCTCTTAGTATCTCTTTTGAAGATCAGTTGACTGTAAATCTGTGGATTTATTTTTTGGCTCTCTATTTTGTTCCATTCATCTGTTTATCTGTTTTAATGCCAGTAACCTACCATTTTGATTACTATAGCCTTGTAGTAGATTTTGAAGTCAGGTAGTGAAATGACTCTGTGTATATTCTTTTTGCTCACGATTGCTTTGGTTGTTCAGGGATTTTTACAGCTTCACATACATTTTAGAATTGTTTTTTCTATTTCTGTGAAAAATGACGTTGGAATTTTGATAGAAATGGCATTGAAACGCTATGCTTTGAGTAGTATAGATATTTTAGTAATAGTAATCCTTCCAACTCATGAACATGTGATATCTTTCCATTTATTATTTATCTACTGCAATATTTTTCATTAATGATTGATAATTTTCAGAGTACAGATCTTTAATCTTGTTTAAATTTATTCCTAAGCATTTTTGGTAGATACTGTAAATGGATTGTATTGTTTAATTTCTTTCAGGTAGTTCATTGGTAGTGTATAGAAACACTACTTTTTTTGTATATTGATTTTGTATCCTACAACTTTATTGAATTCATTTATCAGTTCTAACTTTTTTTGGTGGAATCTTTAAGGTGTTCTATATAAAAGATTATGTTATCTGTGAACAGAGACAGTTTAACTTCTTCCTTTCCAATTCAAGTGACTTTTATTTATTTATTTTTTGTCTAATAGCTCTGTCTAGGACTTACAGTAGTATGTTGAATAGAAGTGGTGATAGTGGGCATATGTGTCTTGTTCCTGAATATAGAGGAAAATCTTTCCACTTTCATGGTTGAGTATGTTGTTAGTTGTGGGCCTCTCATATACGACCTTTATTATATTGAGATATATTCCTTTTTACGTTAATTAGTTTGGAATTTTATCATGATAGTGCATTGAATTGTATCAAATACTTTTTCCATATCTAGTGAGATAATAATATGGTTTTTGTCCTTTATTCTGTTAGTGTGGTATATCACATTTATTAATTTGTGCGTACTGAATGATCCTTGCCTCTTTGGAAGAAAAGTCCCTCTTGATCATGGTGAATGATCCTTTTACTCATACTTTGCTGAAGATTATTGTACCTACACTTATCAAGATTATTAACCTGTAAGTTTATGTTCTTATTGTGTCTTTGTGTGGCTTATTTATCACAGTAATATTGACCTTATAAAATGAGTTTGGAAATATTCTCTCCTATTTAATTTTTTTTGAAAAGTTTCAGAAGGTTGGTATTAGGTCTTTAAATGTTCTGTAGAATTCAGCAGTGAAGCCATCAGGTCCTGGGCTTTCTTTCATGAGAGACTTTTTAAATATATAATTCAATCTTCTTACTCACTATTGATCTGTTTAGATTTTCTGTTTCTTCATGATTCAGTTTTGGTAGATTGGATGTTTCTAGGAATGTTTCCATTTTTTCCAAGTTATTCCAATTTGTAGGCATATAATTTTTCATAGTGTTCTTTCAGGATTCTTTATATTTCTGTGATATCAGTTATAATGTCTCCTTTCTCATTTCTGATTTTTTAGTCTCCCTTTTCTTAGTTAGTCTAGGTAAAGTTTTGTTGATTTTGTTTATCTTTTCAAAAAACCATCTGTGAGTTTTGTTAATCTTTTCTATTGTTTTTCTACTCTCCACTTTATTTATTTCTCCTTTAATCTTTAATATTTATAATTTGGAATTAGTTTGTTCTTTTTCTATTTCCTTGATACATAAAGTTATATTATGTTTGAGATCATTCTTTTTTGATGTAGGGATTTGCTGCTATGAACTTCTTTCTTAGAACTCATTTTGCTGCATCCCATAAGTTTTGTTATGTTGTATGTCTGTTTTTATTTATCTCAAGATGTTTTTAATTTTTTTTTGGACATGGAATCTCGCTTTGTCACCTAGGCTGGAGTGCAGTGGTGCAATCTTGGCTCACTGCAACCTCTGCCTTCTGGGTTCAAGCAATTCTCCTGCCTCAGCCTCCTGAGTAGCTGGGACTAAAGGCACACACTGCCACGCCCAGTCAAATTTTTGTATTTTAGCAGAGATGGGGTTTCACCATATTTCCCAAGGTGGTCTCAAACTCCTGAGCTCAGGCAATCCACCTGCCTCAGTCTCCCAATAATTTTTCTTTTAATTTATTTATTGACCCATTGGTTTTTCAGGGGTAAAATTTCTTTCTACAATACTTGCAACTTTTCTGTGTCTTTACAAGTATTTCAAAATAACTTTTTTTTAAGTAGAAGAAATACCTAATAAGTCTTCTCCATTGATGGACTACGAAGGTTGGGAAAACGAGACTTCAAAGATTACCTGATACCTAGTGTGTCATTCACTGAACAAGAACAAAAGGGCAGAGGAGACCTGGGTACAGGAGAGATGATGTTGAGATACATGTAGATACCCACTTGAAGACTTACAATAGGCAGGTCTAGAATTGAGCTTGGCACTGAGGGGTAAGGGAAGACTCATCACACAGCTATAGAGAGCTACAGAGATATGGAGGACAACATCAGGGAACTGTAAATTGGTTACGTAAATAAACTCTCTCTGGCTAAGAAGCTAGATTGAAGATAAAAGATGACTCTGTAGTTCGAGCTACTCAAGAGGCTGAAGTGGGAGGACTGTTTGAGCCCAGGAATCTGGGTTCAGCCCAGGCAACATAGCAAAACCTCACCTCTAAAATAAATAAATAAATAAATAAGAAAAAAGAAAGGAAAGATTACTGAGTCAAAACCCTAAAGAGCATGAGAATTTTAATGATGATTGGAGAAATAAACAAAGGAGACAGAGGTGGAACAGCCAGAGGAGAAGGTAAAAACTCCGTAGAAATCAATGGCATAGAAACCACAAAGGTCAAACTTTTAAGGAGCACTATCAGCATTGAAAAACTCTAAAAAGGGAGACAAAACTACAAAGTGTTCACGTGTGGTCATCAGTCACTTTGGTAAGAACACTTTCAAGGGAACATTTAAGGCAGAAGCTAGATTGCAATGGATTGAGGAGTAAAAGAGGGTAAAAGGATGGATTCCACGTGAATATACCATTCTTTGAAGAAGCTTCATTTTTCAAGATTAGATTGTCAGAGCAAGAAATTGAAAAATCGTGGGTGAGCTTTAAACAAAAGCTTTAGAAAATGTGCACGTTAAACTCATTTATATGCTATGAGGAAGAAGATAATAGTGTGATTGAAATGAGGAAAAATACTGATGGAAACACATCATTGGGGAACTGGGAGGTGACAGGAGGCAAAAATAAACAAAGAAATTAACCATTGAGAAAAGCTGTTCCCTCTGAAATTGAAAGAAAGAGGGAAAAGGATCAGGACACATAAGGATTGCGACATGGATTCTTCTTGAACCTCTGTATTTTGGCAAGTAGAAGTCCTTTAGTTAAAACTGATGATGACAATAAGGGATTGTTGGGAAATTGAGAGAATTAAGGAAGCTTTTACTACTTGTTGTGAAAAATAAGAGGGAGAAATTACTAGGGATAGAAACATGACTGTTGGGCGCCACTGAGAGTCCAGCTGGGATGGGAGAACACGACTTTGTAGTGGTAACTGTATACTTTTAGATGTTCTGTAAGTATCATTTAGTAGCCCAGCAACAACTGTTGAGGAAAGCCATAGCACTGATCTAGATTTGGAGCTTGCTCTTGGAAAGAGGGTATCGGTAAAAGAGTGATAAAGGAATGGATCCAGGGTTAGTTTGGTATGACAATGAAACTCGGAGAGGGCTGATCCAATGTGAGAAAATGGAGTGATGAAGAGATTAAATAACTCACACATTTGAAGAACAGGTAGAGTAGGAGTAAAAAAATGAGAAGCACGGGATGTGGCCACAAAATGGAAACCTGCAGTTGTAGATTGCAATGTGAAGTAGTTCTAGATGCTGATGAGTTTCAAGGTGTGGACTGGGCATCAGTCAGTCAAACGGTGTGGAGAGAGGATGGGGAAACTGTAAGGAGGCAAGTTTACAGAATGACATTTACAAAGGTCTGACACGGCATATTTAGCAGAGATGGAAAGAAAAGAGAGAACAAAATATCAGAAATAGTGGTTGATTCTTCTATGATACCAGTCTATTATTATTATGATCATCGATCCTAATAGACTCATCCGTAGTCAAAGGTGAGTGAAAAGAACATCATAAAACAAAATGCAAAGAGCTTAGAGGTTATCTAGCTTTGTGCTCATCTGAGCAATTGAAAGTTTACAATTCACTTCATTTATAATCAAAAGTAGTTTCTAGAACAGTTAACTGCTCCACAATGGACAGGCTACCAAACAAAGGATTTGGGCAAGCTGAGAAGCAGCAAAGAATTTGAGTGGGCGACAGGCAGAGGGAAAGATAATGGCTGGGTGGAAGACAGACACCTGGCAAAGATGCAGATGGAAACTAGCCCAGAGATGTTACTGAGTAGAATTTTATAGTTGTCTGAGGAGTGGAGGATTAAAAACAGAGAGAAAACCTAGCCAGAGAACCATGGCCATCGTCTGTTTGAAGAGTATTTAACCAAGAAAGCAGTTTCTGATTGTCATAGAATGATGGTTTCAAAGTATGAGTTGAGCATAGTAGCATATAGGCTGCATTCTGGGCCTAATCGCTCTTTAGGTAGGCAGGATTCTATAAGGAGTGTGTCAACAACATACACACCATTCAAAAATATTAAAAATAAACCGTCTGCTGAACTCAAATGAACCTATTTCCCACCTCTGAGTCTGAGCTTCTCCTCTGCCAGTGGCTGTTCTTGTCTGACCAAGTCTCCTACCAGGGACTTTTTTATAAGTATTCTTACTGAGAAAATAAGCAAGTCACTGCAAGAAGGAGAGATAAAAAGTGTGGCTGAAATAAAAAGTAGAGAAAAAGGAGAACTCAAACTGGAGATTCAAAACTGTCTCAGCAGACCTAAAATTCGGAAGAAGCACTGATAAACATTTTCCTCTCCTGCCATGGGCTAACTGCTCCTCTATTCCGTGTAAGCTCGACGTCCCTGCCAATGGACAAATTCTCTTCTGTTTTGAAGCCCATCAGTCTAGTAAACCTGAATATGCAGATTAATTGGGTAAAAAGTTAAACTTTGGAGATGGTGATGATATTTTCAAGACATCTGGTAACATAATAAGTGGCAATGAGAAACAAAATCACCTTTGTACAGCACAGTAGAAAGACAGAAGCCTTTGTTCAGAAAACAGATTTAGCAAAATTCAGGTCCGGAGTGGAAATATCCTTCTAACACAGGCAGTTTCACTTACCTTATGAAAGCTGTACACTTTTTCCACAAAAAGACCATTGGCAATGCTGACATCATAATCATTGTGGGATGCACTTATATCAGAAAGAACTCTTTTCAGTTGAGACTGGAGCCCTGGCTGTTATTTTAAAAATGCATAAAAATTTATTTTTGGACTGCAAAGGTATGCATAATCTCATTTACACATAAAATATAACATGCGTATTATACCATAAAAGAATTTTTTAATGCTATAAAAACAGCAAACAAGGCCATATACATCTATGTCTTACCCTTTCTCAAAATAGTGTCTGTGATCAAATGAAAGAATTTACTAAACAGTTAGCTTTAAAATAAAATTGTTAACAGAAGGTAATGATTTTGTGTAATATATATGTTAAATAAATTTACCAATGTAAGTTGTCTATAAACATTCAAATAAAAAGGCAAAACATTTAGTTTCATGATATCTTGCCCAAATATGGCCGATATGCAAATAAAATATTAGTAAATTAATAAATAACAAGTAAATTATCAAAAATTCTACTTGAAAAATCTACAATCTGGAAATCTACATAAAGCATGTTTCTTTGCTTTGAAAGGATAGCTCTACATTCTTCAGCCTTCATCTCTTGGGCTCAAGCAAACCTCCCACCTCAGACCCCCAAGTAGCTGGGACTACAAGCTAATTTTGGCATATTTTGCAGAGATGGGGTTTTGCCATGTTGCCCAGGCTGGTCTTGAACTCCTGGGCTCAAGTGATCCAACCACCTCAACCTCCCAAAGTTCTAGGATTACAGGCATGAGCCCCTGCACCTGGCTCACATTCTCTTTTTCTAAAAGAACATACTGTTTTTACCTGACTATTAGAAGAGTTTCCATGTCCTGAGGCAGTGTTAAAGTGAAGCACCTGTAAACAGGGCACAAGGAAAGCAATTATTAGAATCAGAGGTTACCAGGAGAACAATTTGCAAGAGGTTTTAAGAATAAAAATATTCTTTCCCAATAAATGTGTCTAATTGCCATTCCAATTTCATTAGTGGCTTAGAGCTCATTCTCCTGAATTCTCCCCATGACTCTGAATGCACATCAACAGGCATATTTGGTTTTAATTTTTGTTTTGTTTTTTGTTTGTGGTTTTTGTTTTGTTTGTTTTGTTTTTTTGAGACGGAGTCTGGCCCTGTCACTAGGCTGGAGTGCAGTGGCATAATCTCGGCTCACTGCAACCTCTGCCTCCTAGGTTCAAGTGATTCTCCTGCCTCAGTCTCCCGAGCAGCTGGGACAACAGGGGTGTGCTACCACCATACCCGGCTAATTTTTTGTAGTTTTATTAGAGACAGGGTTTCACCATGTTAGCCAAGATGGTCTCGATTTCCTGACCTCGTGATCCCCCTGCCTTGGCCTCCCAAAGTGCTGAGATTACAGGCATGAGCCACCATGCCCAGCTGAGTTTAATTTTTATTGCATTTTCTTTCTTTACCACAACCTGATTTTCACTTAGGTTTACCAGAATTTTGGAATTTGTGTCAATTTACATAAATGCATTGCTTCCAACTAAATCACGCTTGTCTGGTAGTCAGTCCACACGCAGATGTTAATGCCTCAGTACACGGCTCTCCCAATTTGACAATGAATGAAAAGCATACTTCAGCAGGGGAACTCTACATCTTCAATATAATCAATGGAACGTGACCACCATCTTCACGATTACAATGGTGTAACTCAGAATCTACCTGTGGACTATTTTGTGATTTATGGAATGAGTAAGCCTCTTTTTGAAGTGACGTGGCAGCTATAATTTTAACATTTGGGCCAATACAAATTAGGTCATCAATTTATGTGTTCATTTAATATTTATTAAGTTTTACTCACCAGATTTTCCTTTGTTTTTGTGTAATTTTGGAATCATGGAAACTATCAACATTTCCTACCAATGATTATTCCTAAATATTTTGAAATGTCATTTTATGTAGAAAGCACTGTTTTACTTAAATTGGCCCGAAAGCTCTATATTATCACCATTCAAAAAAATTTTTGTATATTTATTTTTTAATTATACTTTAATTTCTGGGTTACATGTGCAGAACTTCGAGGTTTGTTACGTAGGTATACATGTGCCATGGTGGTTTGCTGCACCCATCAACCCATCATCTACATTAGGTATTTCTCCTAATGCTAACCCTCCCTTACTCCCCAACCCCTTGACAGGCCCCAGTGTGTGATGTTCCCCTTCCTCCCCTTCCTGTGTCCATGTATTCTCATTGTTCAACACCCACTTATGAGTGAGAACATGTGGTGTTTTGTTTTCTGTTCCTGTGTTACTTTGCTGGGAATGATGATTTCCAGTTTCATCCATGTCCCTGCAAAGGACATGAACTCATTTGTTTTTATGGCTGCATAGTATCCCATGGTTTATATGTGCCACATTTTCTTTATCCAGTCTGTCATTGATAGGCATTTGGGTTGGTTCCAAGTCTTTATTATTGTGAACAGTGCTGCAATAAACATATGTGTGCATGTGTCTTTATAGTAGAATGATTTATAATCCTTTGGGTATACACCCAGTAATGGGATTGCTGGATCAAATCCATTTGAACATTTAAAAGTCTTTCTCCCCTTTCCTGCCTACACCATGTCTTACAGAGTTTTCAACATGTAGAGCTTCCCCTAACTTTCAGCTTATTGAGAATACAAACTCAGAATTTGTACTACTGCTAATATTTGGTATTATCCCTCATATTTCCGTCTTATTGTTTATAACTACATATTGTCTCATACAAAGGAGGCACTGTACAAATTTAGTTAAGGTAGTCATTTGTACTAACCAAATTTAAAAACTGTATTTTGTGTATCAGGCATAATTTTGACCCTATTAGTCTGATAGAGGATTTTCTCACAGCAATGTATATGAAATACTTCCTCCCCAAAGCTGACTATTTTTAACTCATCTGACTATCATTGCTGTCATCAACTTCACCGTGGGGGCTTCTGATAAAAGAAGAGAACTTTTCAGCACTTGCCTCCTATGCTCCTTTAATTCAAAATTATTTTACTGAGGTTTATAAAATTTAAAATGTGTTGAATTTAGAGATTTTTATATTAAGTGGGTTTAATTTAAAGAAAAATTTGTTGAATTTATAATATAATAGAACTGGAATGCTTAATATTTTCTGTTTAGAAAGTTCCATACTTACAACAAAGTTCAAAAATTTCTTGCTGCCATCAAGTTGTCGTTTTGATTACCCTAATTATTTACGAGTGAATTTTCTAACTATGTATAGCATGTTTTCCCCTATGAAAAAATTCAAAATTCAAAATTTTGAACTAGGACCTGCAGTGACACTGCATGACAGAGAGCCTTGGACAATTCTGGTTCAACGGCCCATAGGAACATCGGCATTTACTTTATGGAGGAGTTTTCTTAGTCTCTAGATCTGTAGATTTGATCAACTGTCACTGTGACCATATGGTACTGAAGGACCTGTCATATCAGTCTACAAGAACATTTATGCATGTTATGATAAAGAAAAGATGATGAAAACATAAGACGTCTTTTAATCTTCAACTTTTCATTATATTATGAGAATCTTGCATCTTTGCAAGATCTCTACTTGAAAATAGAAAAAGCTCTTGGCCAAACGTGGATTTTCAATGCCTTTAAAAATATGGTAGTTATCTCTTCCCAATTGAGAGAAAGAATTCATAAGAAGAATATGCTGATACCCTATCCTTAAACAATCCTGCCTCTATTTTTAGTCAATTTTATTGTGGCTGCGATTTCACTGGTGAACTTTGGGGTTGGTCACTTGTCATCAGGAGAGGAAGGTTCAACAGGGAACTTCCACTCCATGGAATTATTTATTTTTGCTATGACAAGAAAAGAAATAAAAGCCTGAATTTATATATATATATACGTATACATATATATATACACATATATACATATATATACATATACATATATATACACATATATATATGTGTATACATATATATATATGATGCATTTCAATGGAAATATCTTGTGAGAGAGAAGAGAGGAGCAGGTAGCTTATGAAATAGGAAAATCACTTTTTAAAACATTTATATTCAGACACTGTAAGAAAGAACAGTAATATTAGAGCTAAATGAAAAAAAAAAATCTGAACCCATGACTTTATTAAAAAATACACTTTTCCAGCCCTTTCACTCAAATGGTGAGCAGCCTTCATGGCACTTCAACTGCATTGAACCTCAAGCACATGGTTCTTGACTTTAATTGAGTAAATATATATATTTACTCTACAATATGTATTTAATAGAGTAAATGAGCCAGAGCTTCATGAGGAATAGTTGAGCTCTTTTTGGGGCCAAGATAACTCAAGACAAGCCCAAAACATCTTGTCAGAAAGCAAAAATATCTTAAAGTTATTGGGAAGGATTGTTTAAAAGGATTGAGTTAAAGAGATTTCTACTGGCCCAGCTATGACAATTTAAGCATCAAAAAGAAAAAGAAACATAGATCTATGGGAATGCTTTAAAAAGACACACAGATGGAAGCCATAAATTGATTGAGTCTGGATTCATCTAAAATAGAAATGTGTGCTTCATGGTGACAAGGGTCGAGTGTCGTAATGAGACACCAGCTGAAGCAGGGGAGAAGCTGAAAATTAATTTCCTAGAAGACATTTACAGAGGAATAAAAATGTGTACAGATAAATTATGTGAATGCTTTTGTGTCTGTATTGCCTTTTCTCCTCTTGCATAGTTTTTTATGCAAGATTACAATAGCAAGAGTTATAAAAAGTCACACATGAGAATAATTGATGAGGCAGTAAAGAGTACAGAGCAAACTCCAGCAGGACAGCAGCTCTCTCAGTTCACTGTGACTCATGAGCTGTTGACCCTGGTCCACCAGGCATGAGACGCAGGGCAAGGAGACCTCAGAAGTTGTACCAGACAGGAGCCAAAGGATTGCACTGACATGAAAGCATGCAGTAGGTAAGAGCTGTGCCTTCCACTGCATTAAAATCAAGCTTTAGTCATAGGCATGGAGCCTGCACATCATTGTCTAACACACTGAACAGAGACAATTGCAAGGTTTTTTCTTTTTTTTTGTTGTTGAATGTCATCAAATCAACATCCTCTGTGTGCAGGTGAGGACACTAATGCCCACAGAGATAAAATGATTTTCCCAAGGTCAGAACTTGGACCCAACCTTCTAACTGCCAAGCCAAGGCTGTGTGTCTCCATGATATCAAATCATCTCACCTGGTTCTGAAACATGTATTTTTACGAATGAATACATTTTTATTTGTTGAATGGTTTTCAAAGGCTTTATATTTATTTATCAAAATACTGACTTTAAAATACTGAAGCTTTGCAATGATGTTACTTTGACCTATATTTCAGTTTGGTGGCTTCAAAGCAGGTCTCAGCTGGAGACTGATTTTGCCATTGAGGGTTTTCTTTGGAAATACCTGGAAATGTTTTTGGTTGTTATGACTGGGGAGGGGTGTGCTGCTGGTATATATTGATGAGAGGCCAGGGATGCTGGTAAACGATGCATAGGCCAGTCCCTCACAACAAAGATTGATCCAGCCCAAAATGTCAGTAGTGCCAAAGTTGAGAAGACCTGCTGTAGAAGTTTGTCCTGAGTTTGAATCTCGGGTCTGCCATCTACCAGCACACAGTATGTCACCCCTCCATAAAATCAGGATAATATTACCACTTCAGTGTGTCAACGTGAATATCAAATAAGATCATATTTTTAGGGCTTATTCCAGATCCTAAACACTGATAAAGTTCTCAGCAAATAGTTGTTCCTATCATCTCATCAAAATAAGGTATCCTATGTACTAGGTTGTAAACCTCTCTAGTGCTTGAAAAAATGGCAGTCTAAGACTCTGTCGTTGTTCTCTAGCAATGAATATTTACTGAGCTATCCAGATAAAGGAAGGAATTATTCTAGCCTAAATTATCTACACAAATGATTTTCCATATGAACTAAGGTATGACAGGTTTCAACAGACACCAGATTCCTCTGGCAAGCCCTTCTGAACAAAAATAATGGGAGGAATAGTGGGGCAAAGGGTGGGCATGGGAAGGTGGGGGCAGAAAGTGATGTTATCAAGGCCTCTGTATTCAGCTTGGACCTGGCGTCTCACCTGCTGTTGAGCTACAGAGTTTCGGTGGCAATTTTCTGAGAAGGAAGGAAAACCTAGACCACTCCACTTCCCTGTAAAGTGTATCCCAGAGCTGTGTACAAGGCTGTGTTAACAAGCAGTCCCTGAAGGTGGTGGGGAAGGTGATGGTGGTGACAAAGTGAGGGATGTTCAGGTAGGCTGCTATTATCTGGAATGTACTATGATGTTATTTGTGCACAGGTAACCAGTGCTTAAACTAGGACGTCATTGGAATCTCCTTCTAACTCTCCTATCTCAACCATATCTACTCAGGCAGTGGTTCTCAACCTTTCATGTGCACCTGGAGAGCTCATTAGAACCCAGAGTCCTGGGCCCCACACCTATAGTTTCTGATTCAGTAATTCTGGGGTGGATCCCAAGCATTTGCATTTCTACCAGGTTCTCCAGGCAGTGCTGATGCTCCTGGTCTGGGAAACACACTTTGAGAACCACTGCACTAAGGGAAAACATCAAAGCTATAGCGCTTGGAATATTTCTGCTGCCTTCTGACTCAAAAACAAGTGGTGCAAGCTGTGTGCTTTCTTCACACCCAAAGAGGGGTTCATGGAAATATGTGAAGATGTGACACCTGTGCCCTCATGATGACCTCCATTAACATGGGAAGCATGGCAATGAAATGTTCTCATGGGAAAAACAATTTGTCCCAATGATTAACGGCAAAAGCTGAGACTGACCTTATCAATCTGAGAGACACAGTCACCTCGAGCGCCCAAGCGGACCAGGGCCAGGGCAGTGAAGAGGCTCAGAGAGGAAAAGAAGACATTTCCATTGCCTTGATTGTTATCCATCTCTCTGAACAGGTTGAAGCAAAAGTCAGCATTTGCTGCAGCAAGGGAGGCCATTGTGAAATGGAGTGCAGCCTAGAGGACAATGAGAAAATGAAATTAGTTCCTGGTACATTTTCTAGGAATATTATAATTTTAGATTATTTATTTATTTTTTATAATTTAAAGCTTCATTTCTTCAGCCTTGGATGTAATCATCAAATAACTATAACAAAAAGGGAAAAGTTCCCTTGGCCCAGTATCCCGTCACTAATACCCTAAAACTATCTGTTTTCATTGGTGGGCATTTCTATCCTCAGTGGCCTGTTTCCAACACCCAACATGAGGCTCACTGTTTCTCAAATCACCCCAGATTTCTGAACTGAAATAGAGAAAAGGTAAATATTATAACATTAGATAGTCTGTTTGAGGCACTATAGCCTTTGCTTTCCAAACCAATTGTAATTCAATGCAATGTTAAATTTTTGAGGTTGAACACACAATTTTTAACCCATTCTCTTCATTATGGCCTCTATAACATTCTTAGAACAATCACGCATTCTATCTTTTTTCATAACTGTCCTAATTTTAAGTATATGCATATTTTGTGCTATAAGTGTTTTAATTTGTTTAAAACCATTTTCTGATTTTTTTTGGAATGCAAAATGTGATTATCAGAGTATGTATCATGAACACGTACAAGACTTTTCAACACACAGGCCTAAGTCTTCCTAGAGAATCCAGGGTGCAGTAACACATTGGAGATTATCTTCAAATTCATGACGTTGTTTCTGAAATACAGAGGGCTGCCATCACCGTGGAATTCTTCAGAGATCCACTTGGGTAATTTTTTGCTGTTGTTGCAGAATTTCTCCACAACTCCAATTGATCTCAAAACCACAGTTGGGGTTGTCTCAGACTAAATGAACTTACCCGAATTCTCCAAATTATTCCTCATGAATATTCAATGACATTATATCTCATGGTGTGGCAGGTGCCAGGTGTTGCAGGCACCAGAAGTCACAAACCCTTAGGAGACTTCATTCAAATCTCAACTCTGTTGCTAATAATTGTATGACCTGGGTCAAGTGTTCAATTTCTCTGAATTTCTAAGTTTCATCTTGTTCAAGTGAGATGATCTATGTACAGGATCTAGCATAGTAATTCTCAACAGAAAATCATGCTTCCTTGTACCTTTCACCCCATAAGAAGAGCACACATAGGCAGCTGGGGTCTGGCATGTTGTGAGTGGAGAAGGGGGTCACAAGGAGGGAGATCCATGCCGTCTGAAACAAGAA
Source organism: Cacajao melanocephalus (assembly GCA_963573385.1). NCBI lineage: Eukaryota > Metazoa > Chordata > Mammalia > Primates > Pitheciidae > Cacajao > Cacajao melanocephalus. Next base: position 52,476 of record CAUYLG010013821.1, read on the forward strand.
CATTCTAAAATTGCCATTGCATTGGCTTTGTCACAGTTGCAAATACTTAATGCCTTTTAAAATTGCAAATGAAATTAAAACAAGTTTTTAAATTTTTATTTTGTCAAATGGGAGTTTGAGTTAAAAACATTAAAAAAAAAAACTTTTCTAGTACAATGCATGATCCAGAGTAGACATTCAAACATTCAATAAATTGAAGCTGCTGCATTTACTATTCTCTGTAAAGTGCTAATAGCCTGTTCTGCCCTAAAAGACAGCAAACATTTCCAGTAAGAATGTCCCTGAGGGACCCATACTCTGCGCTTTGGTATTTCCAGCATAAAGAACACCACTGAGGCATGACACCCTACCTGATGCTGTTTTTCAGGGTCAAATTTAGCTATATGCAATTTATTATAAGTCATATTTCTCAGTTACACCCCAGGAACATGAGGTAAGAAAATCATTCATGCCCCACATATCTTTAAGAAAGAACACCTATGTTATTTCGAAAGTTATCCAGAAAAAAGTATGTTGATTTTATGTCTAATCCAAGTAATCCGGGGTAAAAAGCAGTGGTAGTTGTGATTAAAGCTACAGGAGAAACCCCTTGCAGCCACGAAGACAAGAATCAATGAAAGTCAGGGCCGGGTACACAGGATGGGAGTTGGCAGGAAAAGGGCAGCTTTATACAGTGAGTGATATTATCAGTGCCAAAGGCCCTCAAACTTTTAAGGGATTCAAATCATATTTTAAACCTAAAAATAAGTATTTCTTTTACAGTATGAAAAAAGAGATCAAAATTAACAAGTTTACAATTACATATAAGAAAACAAAATCCATGTTGATTTTTCTATTTAATTTAGCATTCATAAGAATTTCATTAATTTTGGAAAGAAATTGTGTACTAGATTCTCTCCATCCTAAAGAATTTCCAAGACTTCATTCTGGTTGCTGAAAATCAGACAGTAAGTAGTAAATGAAATGAATTGCTTTTAGGAAAGAAACTTCAAAAGCAAAGTCATATTAATTCTTTCAAAATATTTATAGTAAAAATTATATTTAATAGACGATTGAGTGCATTTTAGTGTTTTGAAAAAACATAAGCTACAGCTTTTAAAATAAGAACTGAAAGATTTTTAAATTACCCTGTTTGGAAATCTGCTTTCACTGTCCAATGGGGGTTTGGAAGCTATAATTTCCCAAAGTGCAAAAATATACTTCAAGGTACATTTCTCTTTGTTCAAGTTCCAATTCTTCTTCTTGTGTTACAAATTATATCTTATTATTTTATCCTTTAGGGCAAAAAAATTATATTTTTGAATAGCATCCTTTAATTACTTTCTAAGCACCAATCACAAATTTTCATTTTCTAAACTTTCAGACATTCTATTTCTATAGTAAAGTATTGATAAAACTATCATATTATTGAAGAAAAGGGAAGCTACACAAGAATGTATTCATTCAGGATACAGAGTACATAAATGTTTAGCTTAAGTAAATTTTATGGAACAGAAACCATACAAGAAAAAAAATCACTTAGAGAAGCATGAGCCAAGGCATTCCTAGATAATTATAAATTCTCAAGTCATAACTTTTAAAATGATAGGTGATGCTAAATAGTATATACTTAAACATTCCTGTATAGACATGTTCATGTATGTTTAAAATAAATGTCAAAAAGTCTGTTCAATTTCACATAATTATTTGTATTATCTTTCTCTATGCAGGTGCACTCTAAGTTCCAGGAATGTAAGATTTGTTTCTCCTCATCTGATATAAAGTCTGATCCTCATTGGCAAGTAAACAATTATGTTTAAGGCTGAACTGATTGTTTTACACCCCCAAGTTTTCATCAGGTGACACATAAATAAAAATTAGCATGAGACCAAAGCTGTGATTTTTCCTTTCACCTATAAATACTTTCACAGCAACTTAAATAAATAAAACATTAACAAAAATAAACTAAGTTCAGACAAGCCACCAACAGCTGCCAATTGACTTGAGTCTCAGTTAAACAACTAAGGAAGTTGACAAGGAAAACAAATTACTTTAAAGCTACCCAAAGAAGAAATCAGTGTGACACCACCGTTTCTCATTGTCTGGACATGAAAATGCAGGAAAATTCTTTTCAAATTATAAAAGAACTTAGCGTTTTATAGTCTAATTTTTCATTTTGCTAAAAATTTACCATATTCTTATGTTTCTTGCATAAATATTTTAGCTTAACATACAAGCATGCAATTATAATTTATAATTTTAAAATTAACACAAATTGGCAAGTGCTCATGGATGGTTTCACATCCCAAACCTCAGACTTGAGAGTCTAAAAGTCCATGGCAGCCTGAAGCCTATTTGATTTTTTATGGTCTATTTTAATCTGAGAACTTTTTTATCCCGTCCATCCTTTAGTCCATATACTATTTGCATCAAACCACAATAAAAATAGATATTTTCTCACTAAAGCTTCTTTTTAATGTCTAATAAAAAGCAAAAAGTAATTTTTAAATGAAGAATAAGAAAATTCAGGCACAAAACACATTCAATAGAACATGAAATTATGATACTACTTTATGGACCTAAATTTATTACATCTAACTGATAAATTATGTACCTTAAATGCTTGATAAAAATATTATCTAGTCTTAGGATACTTTTGCCTGTACATAGAAAATTAATTATAGTTCATGGTACATTATTTTTAAAAAAAAACTTTTATATTTAATGAATTAATATATACATATAGGAAAGAAATGAACAATCACTTGAATGTGATTATTTTCATTTTTATCAATAAGTCAAATACAATGCTATATAGATACTACTCTGGAGAAATATTTTAAAATCCTTTCATTTCTTTTAACACATGGTTTTCACCTTTGATAAACCTCTAAACAAATTAGTATATTATACACTTAAAAGAGCTCAATTCTAATCTCAAAATTTAGTATATTTCAACCTATAATGCCTTAAATAAGAACACAGGCAATGTAGAATCTAGATTTGCACATAATCCCTACTTATCTGTTCAAAGATGGAACATAAAGTTTTCAACTGGTATCAGATTCCCATGCCATTCTCCCATGACACCACCTAAATCAGTCATAGACAAGCTATAAGGCGGAGAAGCAGACAAGAGGACCAATCTCCAATCTGGATATTGTTTGATGAGTTTAATGTCTCAGACACAAAGTAACCCAGATTTCTCTGTGTGTGTGTGTGTGTGTGTGTGTGTGTGTGTGCATGTGTATGTGTGTGTCTTTTTTCAAAGGATCTGGCCAGACTTTAAACTATGGACCTTAGAAATATTTACCTTACTGTCTTCATAGAGGAAGTTGGCTGCTGGTTGGGTGAGTCTGAAAGAGTTCCTTGCATTACTCTGAAATATAAAGCCTCTGACTCAGACACTCCCTACTTTTTTTTTTATCATGGCCATGATAGTTTTAAATAATGTCATTAAAATGAAATATGTTCAGGTGCTTTATAAAGCAAATTAGAAGAAGTCTGTAGAGTATTAGCTACAGCTGTAATTCAAAAAAGTCAAATACATATCTTTTAATGAATCAAATTTTAGCATGAAATGTTATTTCATTGGATATTAATATCACACAGTATTTTTATGTAGTAAATGTAGATATCCCTACATTAAGGCACAACTGACACTTCTTACATGTGGAAATTCAATTACTGATTTTGCTGTTGTTTATTTGATTCCTCCCCACTCAGATTTTGGTATTTGTTGAACATGACCAAGCCCCACCTGGAAGAATTCATATTTTGGCATCTATAAATTCAACTGTCATAGAGGAGTAGCATTGCAGTCCCAGAGAGGTGAAGAAAGCAAAGCAGCTCTAGAATAGAGTGGGCCTTTTCTCATCCATAAAATAAAAATTCACATCACTTACATTCTCATTAATACACACACACACACACACACACACACACATTTTTATTCTTATCAATAAGTCAACTACATATATATATACACACACATATGTGCGTGCGTGTGTGTGTGTGTGTGTGTGTGTGTGTATAATCACCATCATGATATTTATGCTATATTTGGGGAACTCTGTATTTAAGGGAGATAGGTGAACTGACCCTCCCACAAGTGTTTGACCATACTGCTTTTATTTTCACTGAATGATTAATGCTAAAACTGAGTATGCTGACTATTTGAAGCTTTCTAAGGTGAACATGCTATCAGAGAGAGAGAGAGAGAGATGCATTAGAATATATTGAGCACATGGGAAGGGATATCTACCCCTAACAGAAAAGAAATACATAAGTGATAGGAACTTAGAAACCAAACAAATATCAAAAAAAATGAGCAAATTTGATAATTCTTAATTCCAAAGAAAACAAAGCGAAAAGCAGATCATAGTACACTTTAAAGATCAACTGTGGATAAAATCGTCATCGTTGTAATGATTTAAACCCCTCAGTCCTGGTCAGACATCCACTGGGACTCATTTCCTCCATTTGCCTACCAGAGCTTCTCACAAGACCTTGGTTTATCTAGTATATCCAAAAATAAACTGTGCTTCACACCAGGAAATGGTCATTCGATTCTCACTATCTTAAGGCACACCAGAAGGTTTCTGACCACAACACGATGCCCTCATCTTCTCAAGGCTGTCTGAACTCACCATGGCAGTAACCATCATCTCCCACGCCACTGATACAAGTAAGGTTTAGAGGGCAAATAAATCAGGCACCCAAGAATACACAGAGTAAAATGCCCTTCATGAAAAGATCAAACCAGACAAAACTGTATTTTTAAGGATGCTTACGCGGGTGGATAGACTAAGCCAAGGATATAACTGCTTTAATTACCTCCAGTGGGAGGGGAGGTTTTGTTGGTAAAAGAATGAGGAAGGAGGTTTTAGAGTTTCTTTCGATGTTCTGTTATTAAGTTGCATGCATCTATTGAATGCACCTTTATGTCACCACATTATATTTCATTATTTTTAAACTCAACAACAAAGAAAAAAACATAAAGAAACCAAATGACCAAATGCCTCTGAGATAGGGTCATGGCACATTGTGTATAACTGATAATTGATCTATTCCTGATAGCAGGTTTTGATGGACAATGGGCTGGGACCCCCAAGCCAAGGATACACAGGTGTCAATGAGGTAAAGAATAGGATGCAAAATAAGACCAAGACTGACTGACATGGCCCAAGGAAGAGACCAAGGGTCACAGTGTTCTCTCCAGCAGAATTCAAACCCAAGCACATTTGTGTGTGGTGATACAAGCTGCCCCACCAGAAAATCATCCCTCCAAGTGTGCGACCTGGAGAGATTTCAGGCCTCTGAGTATGGCCATTGGCCATTTACATCTTCCTTGAGATTCACTAGTGAACTTACCTCTCACCTACAACAGAAGAGCAATAATGCAAGTGGATAATTGGATATGCAAATCAACAATGTACTCAAGCTAGCATCTGATACCCAGAAGCAGTGATGGGATTCTGATCTTTCTCTAGTTGATCAGTTCTCACTCACAAAGAAAATGTTTCCACACTTCTCAAGACTGTTCAGCCCTAGTTGTTTTCCTCCATGCACTTAGGAAGGTGACGGAGAGCTTTGAAGGGAGACTGTTTACCACTACCCAATGAACCAAAGTCAGCATTTCTAGACAAAAATCTGTTCTAAAATCCTGATAATTCAGTTGTAAAGTCTGTCCATAGGCACAGCCTGCATCCTGCACAGGCAGCTGCTTATCGATATGTAGACCTGGCTTCTGGGATGGCTTCCCTGTGACTCAGAGCACAGCACTGTCTCTCAAGAATCTTGTAAGCATTTAGCTTTTGAATCAGATTTCAAAACAGTATCTGACTAAGGTGGTTGTTATGTGGTTCATTCGGTTTGTATGTGAATCAGATTTAAGGAGGCAGTATTTCCATCTCTGTTTTTTATAATGACAATGATTTTAATGTAACCATCAAAACAAATTTCAGAATCAATAGTATTTGTCAGCCTGAGTCAAAACATACTTTTCTGTGAGAAATGGACCAATAGACTAAATAGACATCAAATCAGCTAAGGCAAGATAGCACTGACTTGGTGAGTTTAGCGTGCAATTTTATTGCAATTTGACACTCTTTTTTTTTGAGATAGAGTCTTGCTCTGTCACCCAGGCTGGAGTGCAGTGACTCAATCTTAGCTCACTGCAACCTCCACCTCCCGGGTTCAAGCAATTCTCCCATCTCAGCGTCCTGAGTAGCTGGGACTACTGATGGATGCCACCATGCCTGGCTAATTATTTTTATATTTTTGTTAGAGATGGGGTTTCACCATGTTAGCCAGGATGGTCTTGATCTCCTGACCTTGTGATCTGCCCGCCTTGGCCTCCAAAGGGCTAGGATTACAGGGCCACTCATCTTAAAGCCTGATTTCTTTCAACCCTATCCTTAGTAAATTTGCCTGGCATAATGACCTAAAATAGAATCTCACACAATGTTTTTTATCATTCTCCAATCTCAGATATTCATCTGGACCTCTTAACTTTTTTGGCTGGCTCTCTGTACTGCTTTCCATCCTTCTCTTCTTTTTGCCAGTTTTCTCTAGCTTGGAATTTTCCAGTTACACTTGCTCTGTTAGTTATTGCACCTGGATTCTCAAAATGCTTACCTGAACTGAGCAGCTTCAGATAGGAGCTGAAACTTGGTGTGTTCACTCATTCTTGTCATCCTGCCAGCCTCTCCTCCACCCTTCTGATCTGGCAATGGAAAGCCACGTCTGCACCACCCAGATCCTTCCTCCTATAATACAGGCTAGAGTTTGCTGAAGTGGGTTTGCACCTTGAAAAGTGGCCAGGCATAGGGAAAGATAGATTGGGCCCAGTTGGTTGCTTATACTTTTGCCATCAGAACATGCCACACAGGGGCAAAAACGCATTTCAGTTTCTGGCTCTAGCATCACAAGGTTGAGCTGTATGTTGCACCTACCTCCACCTACTATCCACGGAAGTGACTGCAAGCCTGTCCTTCTGCCTAAGTGTTTTCAAAACCACAGCCAACATTTATCCAAGCAACTGGGTCCTCTATTGTAAAAAGCTATTGGAATTAGAAGGTATCATCATCTTACAGTTGCTTGCCTCTCAATTTTGTGCAGTTTTGCCTCTTTCCCAGGAAGAAGGGAGTCCTGTTAACTTATCCAAAATCTAATAGAGTAGTTATTGCTCACCTCCATGATTGTTTATGAGTAGTATAATCATAGAGAAAAGTGAAGTTGCAGATAATCCCTGAAACTTAAGTTTGATTTAGCAGTTGTGGTGAACTTTCTGAAGGAGAAGGTTGTTGTTAATTTGAAAAAAAAATAAGCCTACAAATGAATTCCCTGTTCTCCATATTCTAATTGCAGTGTTCATGGACTAGAGTGAACTGAAATATTTTTAATCCCACATCCTTTCTATTTCTTACCGACTGAGGAGATAAAGTGCTTTCAAGTGGTGAAATGGTCAATAGGTAAAAGGCAAGGCACCCAAGCGACACACATACTGGATAATCTTCTTGGAATTACCAAGAGTCATTCATAATTAAGGATCTACTCACCATTGTTTTCTTCTTCATGTTAACCAGACATCCCTCCCATTACTGTTTGCAACAGTTGATTTATAATTAACCAATCCCAAAATGACATAAATCTGAAAGGAAACAGTCATGGGGACTGGCATGTTACATTAATTCTTCTCCCTTGCCATACAATGATAATCCCAATTTCCGTTGGCCTTGCCCCTTCATGCATACAGATGATGAAACATGAATTGTAATAACCTGCATTTTACTGTCTCTTGTCCTTACAAGGGCAGAAGCTTGCTAAGAAGTTTAAGTGTTCCCAAGGAAACAGATTTGCTCATCAGCTGCAGCCACCACATAGGCTTTCTGTGCTTCTCTTCTCCTGCTCTGGACCCTCATCAATGTTTTCGGTCTTCAGAGAGCACCAGTGTCTCTGCCAAGAATACTATTTCCTGGTGCCCTCATAGATGCCAAGCTATAGGGTCGGCATCATCACTTGGTGCCACGAAGAAGTGAGAAGAAGAGCCCTTCTTCACTCTTACTATACTTTGCCACCAGGCACCTAGCAGGGATGCTAATTGTCCCTGCATCTTCTAGGGCTTGACATCTAATCAGTTCCTGTGGCAGATGCTTATTCTTGGGACCAGTTGAATAACAGAGATTCTTGTGTTTCTTTATTCACCCACTGTATCCATCGTTACCCATGCGTCCTTTTCATAGGTTCCTTGACTGAATTAAAATAAACAAGAATAAGAAGACACTTTGTGAGGCTACCAAACCATCACATGACCCAAACACATTTCAATCCTCTCTACTATTACCATTGAATATTCTGTCTGTAAATTTTTATTTGAAAACTTTATCTGAAGTATTACTCCCATCATTTTCCCTAAGTGAACCACCAGCCATATCTTCTCTGTAAAGACATAATCTAAAATAAGTTTAAAATGACCACCTTTCCCACCAAAAGCCTTGAAAATAAAACAAAATGGTCCATCTGGAACCAAAGTTATTCCCTTCTCCAAAACTTGGGTGTCCTATAAAACTAGGGAAAGATTATTTTTAAGTAATTAGGGATGACCGACCCAAGCAACATAGCCAGACCCCATCTCTCTAAAAATAAAAATAATAATAATAATTAAGTGAAAGCACTGCCTTTTCACAAGACATCCTCATGCTAAATTGAAAAGAAAAGTGATGTTTTTTCCACATAGATTTGATGTCACAACTGCCAATCTCAAAAAGGTTTTATTCATGGTAGTTCTCCAGCTACCTAAACAACTTTTACTATTTTTTCCAGATTTTTTTTAAAAGCTAACTCAAATTCAGTACATGAATACCCACAATTATAAGGCCATATTCTAGATACTAGGAGATATAAACTCCTTCAGGCCAAAAGCCAAGACTTATTCCTATTTCTTTCTCCTTGTGTATTATAGTGTCTGTTAAGATACTTGGGTCTTAATAAATGTTATTGAATTAATGAAATGACCTCGTGTAAAGTGAAACAAATGATAGGACAGAAAGGCAAGCAAATGGAAGTTTTCAGGAAGAAATAATTGGAAGTGGTAATCTTAAGAGGGCCTCACAAATAAGCTAGCATTTGATCTGGGTTGGGAAAATGAAGATGAAAAGCATCCCAGGAAAAAGAGAATAGTATGAGCAAAAACCCATGGAATTAGTGTCCATGACGTATTCTGAGTATAACAAATTTCTAATAATCTTGCGTGGAGTGATGGGGGCACTTTAGGCTCTGAAGTCTGATGATGATGTCGTTAAGAGACAGACAATTCAGCAGGTGGAGTATGAATTAAGGGGAAAGAGGAAATAATAAGTTTGGGTTTGGATACATTGAAATTGAAATGCCCATTGAATATTCATTTGGAAAACGTAGTTGAATATTTAAGTCTGTATATAAAAGAAGTGGCTGATGATATAGATGCTTACTTGGGGGTCTCTGACATCTATATGGCAGCTAAAACCTTTGATGTGACTTCCAGACAAAGAGTCCAAAGAAAAAGAAGGAAAATCATTGGGAAGATTCCTTGGGAAATTCCTATACTTAAAGGATAGGAATAACAATAATCTAGGTTTCTAAAGAGACTTAGAAAGGCCAGACAACCAGCTGTGGTTAGAAATTCAATAATTGTAGGGGAGCTAGTAGCAAGGTTATGTGATTTTTCTATAGTTGTAATTGGAAGTCTAAGAGCAAGGTAGAGAAAATCAATGGTTAGTTTGCGAATTATGAATGCAGATGTGATGGGTTAGAATTTAGTGTTAATGAGAATGCAATTGAAATAGTAGACCATGAAGACTCTTCTGTACACTGCATAGTAAAGAGGTGGCATGACCCTCCTCACAATCTTTCAGAGATTGTTTCAGGACCATGGACATCAACACATCAGGTTCTCACCCCCAAACTCTTGTAACTGGAGAGTATGGTGAGCCTTTACAGGCTGAATACAAGAACAGCTAAGAAGGCTTCATGGACGATAAGATTATAGACATCATTACACTGGAAGACAAGGTGTTATTAAGCATGTTTAATGGGAGTGTGGGGTACGCAGAGGCTGTGATTGAAGGTAAAGAACTCAGAATTTTCAGAAGGTAACAATGTCCAGGGGTGTCCAAGAAAATGGAGTGCTGAGCTGGTTAAAAGGCTAGATAGTAGATGGTAACCAGTGTGTACATTGAGGCCAGGAACAAGCTGGAAGAAAAAACTAAGGCACAGATGTAAAAATCCTCAAGGGTTCTGTAGGAAGAGATTGGAGCTTGGCAGGTGGTCATGACCAAGCTTGGAAAGAAGGAACAGATGTAGATGTATAGGGCTTCAAAGGAGGAAGAGTAGTAAAAGAAAACTACAGAAAAATGCCTTGAAAATGATGGCAAAGAGCCAGAAGACAGGTCTTTTTTTCTTCCTGGCCTAAATTAAGGTGCACATGGGAAATGAACAACTTCCACTTGAGAGGGCTTTAAGGAAACTATGAGGGACTAATTCAGGATTACATGAGGCGTCAGTAGAGGAGACTGTCAACTCTGGTTAGATGGAGCTCTGTAGTTAGGCTGAGGATTTAAGAATTATTTGGTGACCAAATACTAATGACAAGGGCATGGTAAGGGGTACTAGATTTAGAGTAGTTCCCAGAAAACAGAAATGACTTGGGTATACTAAAAGTTCCAAATTAAGGGATATTCTTTTCACATCCTAAAATATATAAGCCTATCCCCTGGAAGCTGATGTCGTTTGTGTTTTATTTGTTTGCTTGATATTTTGTTTGTTGTTCCAAATTCCAGACATTGAAATTTTTATATAAACTGTGTTTACCAAATCCAATCTTTCTATCTATTTATTTGAATGAAATTTTGTAGTAGCAAGTTCCACAGCTTAATTGCACATTCTACTATGTTAATTCATTCTTAGTGATTGTACGTTAGGTCTATTTTTACTTCTTGATGTATTCTTTGTTGTTTTACTGTGGGCAGGGCATAAAAAAATTCAATCACTCTACATCTCTTGTTTACATGTAAATATTTACCGCTTCTTCTTTTATTTTTGGTTTATTTCCTCCACCTTCTTCTGTTTCTCCTTTACTTTTGAAATAATAATCTCAGCTTTCACTTAGCAATAAATAACATGATATAGTATTCTCCTCATGCATTTAAATGAATGCAATCATTGGAACGTCCTATAATCTCTCTGATCAGAACTCCAACTCCTGGAGGCCTTGTTGGTTTCCACTTATTTGTGCTACATCATTCCATCACATTGTCCCAGTCCCAACCAACAGAATAATAAATAGTAAATTCTTGAAGAATCAAGTCATCACTATTGTTATGAGTGCTACATTTTCTATTTGAATTCTTTAGTTCTATGAGATTCATGAACAAACACAGGGAGGTTTCCTAAACAAAATCCAATTCTAATTTCAGAAGCAAATTGAAGTTCACTTTCTACCTCAGGATTTCAACTTCACAAATAAATGCAACAATTTGTCCCATTTCACCTCCTGAATTATTTTATCACCACATTTTGAATGTCATCAGTTGTCATGAAAAAGTAAATATTCTAAATATCCAAATTCATTCAGCTTTACTTTGACCAGTGTCAGTTGCAAAGTTAAATATAAATGATGTATTTAATTTTTCTACAAGCTTCTATTTTCTTATCCTTTAAAATTATTGTTCTGTTTATAAATGGAAGCTTTAAAACCTCTACCTATTTTTTTTCATTTGCAGAGTGAAGCTTAAATCCCTACTTTAACTTTAATTAAATATGCTAATTCAATAGTCTTGAAAGTAAATATAAATCCAATTTTTCCTTTATTAATAGATAGTAAGCTAAAGGAAACTTTAGATATGATTTAAGTCAAAGTCTCCCGTTTTACAATGTGAGAAAAGTAGGGATCAATAAGCTTGTGTTTTTCTAAAACAAGAAGCAGTTGATCCTCTCCCTTCTCCAGCCCTCCACCTTCAATATACTCTTATTACCTGAGAGAGGAAATAATCTCTATACAAACCTCCCCAGACATGCAGTTGACCTATATAACAAACCTGCACATGTACTCCTAAAATAAGAATTTTAAAAAGAGAAGCAGTTGAAATAGGTCCCAGGGTGCCTATGATTTTTTTTTTCTTTTTGAACCATGAAGACTTCCTGGTCATTTCCTAGCTTGTCTCCCCCAAGTCCTCTTAAACTTAGCCTTAGAAGTCAGAAGACAATATGGCTACCAGCTTGACTTATTCATAAATATCCCCAGAAAATCTGCTTAAAAAATCACAGTCCATCTGATCTCATAAGGGTCTATGAGAAACAGAGAATCCCATATATAACCTTATCAAAAACAAAAACAAACCCTTTCAACTCAGAGTAGTTTCCTTACTATTTTCAGAATAATAAATTTCCAGCTCATGTGAACCCTTAGAAGGATGCCTTTAATGTATGGGCAAGGTTGCAATAGCATGTAGCAATTCTATCTTTAAGAAAAAATAATATGTTCTGTGTATGTGAAACACATAAGAACACATGAAATAAGTATAAACTAGTGGGAAGTCTAATACGATTAGGAAACTATTAAGAATTTTTCTTTTTGCAGTCATTTCATTTCCAATTCTATCAATTTCATTATAAATGAGATATAAAATAAAAGTAAAACTGAGAATAAAAACTGGGAACCACCAGGATCTAGTCTGTGCAGGAAATAATATTCAAAGAAAATACAAATTCCATGTCATTCAGACTTCTTAAACAGACCACCTTAAGGATTTCACAAAGCACACCAACATCAAAAATACTTCCTACATTCTTTTAAAATATTTCTTCCCCCCCAACTTTCACTCATACCAGCAACTAAATACCCTTTCATCTCTCTTCAAATGCACTGTTTCCTCACCACAATTATTCCTCCCTTTCTCTTTTGTCTCTTCCTTTCTCATACATGTTCACACTATTGCCATTCCTAGAGCACCAGTGACATGTGACACACCCACCCCACCCCACCATGCAAAATGCATGCACATCTTTTGAAAGTTCAGTTTTTCTCCCATTCTGGCAACATCTTCCCAGACTATCAGCCCCCTTTGTTCTGATGAAGGTGAATAAAATTCTATGGAATCTCTGTGTGTGAGAGTGGGAGTGTGTATGTGTGTGTGTGTCTGTGTGTGTGTGTGTGTGTGAGTGATGTGCAGAATGGAAATAAAATAAGGTAAGGTTGTAAAAGATTTAAACAACATAGTCACTATGTCAAATATGAAGGTATTGAACTCCATACCCTAATAGTAGAGAACACGTTCATCTCAAATTCCCATGGTTCATGCATAGAAATTGATCATATGTAAATCACAAAGAAAATATCAGTAACTTTAATAAAGGAAGACTATTACAACAATATTCTCTGATCACATTCATAAAACTAGAGTTTACTATCAACAACAACAGAAAAACTCACAACATGACCCTTCATGTGGATACTAAAAATCCTCCCATTAACTCTTGAGTAAAAGGTAAAATAGAAACTGAAATTATAAGAATTTAATAATTTAATAATAATCACAGTAGCTTCCAGTTCTGGTCAACATATAAAAAACACACTCCACCATATTCTTTCCTGCTAATTACAACTTAAACTTCTGGACAAAAGCCATAGAGTAACTATGAGAAAACACTAAAGGGGAAGAAAAGAAGGAAGACTGGGTAGGAATCTCAGGACTTGAGGGGCCATCTAGTGTTACATTTGTTGTTTTTTTTTCCTTCCTTTATATTCCGGCCTAGGTGCTATTGCTAACCACACCCTGAAACTATAATACTAATAGGGGCAGGGATAAAAATCTCTCTAACCAGAGGTCCAGGAAGAGGAAGAATCCTTTGGATGATAATCACCCCACTACAAGCAGATGCCACAAGAGAAGCAACACCCTCTATCCCCCCTGCTGGCCTGATTGCCGTAAAAACTGCAGGGTAGAACCATAATGACAATCCCCACTCCACACTAAGTAAACACAAGCAGAAGCAGCAGTGTCCTGCCTTCATCCTTTGATGGTGGCTGCAGACACAGATAACAGAGCCCTTCCCCTTCCACTCATACTTGTGCACAAAGTCATGAGGTGGGATCCTATCAACTACCACTCTGCAGAAAATGGACACCAGCAAAAGTGTAGCACACCTTCCCCTCCCAGGTAGAGGGTTTGAGGACAATCACAAACAAGTGGGAAATGGAGAAAAGAATGCTTTAAATACATATATGAAGTCCTGGGTTCACCACTGTTCCATTAATCTGCGAAAATGAATGGAATCAATAGACCACAAGCTTTATTGACCAAATTATGAGAATGTTTTAGATTGTCTGCTGAGTACTGTAAAAACAGGGCAGATGAGAATAGTACTACAAAGACTTTGACAATCAAATTGCCATTTAAACCAGATGCCACCAATTGCCATTAAAATCATCGCTATCTACTTAAAAAGTAGATCTAAACAAGAGCCAGAGTCTCGTTATATAATACTCAAAATGTCCAGTGGAATTGAATGATTAAATAAATGGATGAAAGATGGTGCAAATCAGGTTTTCTCACTGTTGGAGTAGAAGGTTATAGATAAGCCAGAAAAGAAGGCTAGGATGATCTGCATACTAAAATACATATCAATATATTTGTCAAACCAAAAACCAGGAAAATCTCAATTCATGTGGCAAAAGACAATCAGCAGATGTCAACATTAAGATGAGACTAATTTTAGAATTATCCAACAAGAATTTTAAAGCAGCTATTATAAAAAGGCTCTAACAAGTGGTTTCAGACACTTTTATAAGTGGAAAAATAGAAATAAAGACAAATAGAAATTTTAGAATAGATAAATACAATAACAAAAATTAAAATGTACTAATGAAAATGATGGGGGAAAGTAAAGAAACTTTTAGAGAGATCAGAAATTTTTCAATCAATTTTTTCTTCATTTAATTTCAAAATTTTTGTTCATCTCTCTTCAAGGACTTATGAGACAACAATAAAACATCTAACATTATGTCATTGAAGTGTAATTCCAAGTTATTTACCTGAGAAAAAAGAAAGATTATTTGCACAAAAGTGCTTGTACATAAGTGTTATAGTAGCTTCATTCATTCACAATAGCTAAAACCTTGAAACAAACCAAATATTCCTCAATAGGTGTTAAATAAAATAAATTGTGATATATCCCAATAATGGAATACTAGTCCGTTTTTTCAAAGGAGCAAATTACTGATACACTCAAAACCGTGGATGAATCTCAAAATCACTAAAACAAAACCATAATCGGATTTATGGTAACAAAGAGCTTAGTAGTAGACTGGGGCCAGGAATGGAGGGAGGACAGAGGGCAAAGAGACTGGGGGAGTTTTGGGGGTGATGGGAACATTCTATGATTTCATAGTAGCAGTGGTTTACTGGGTGTGACAATGGTTTTTTGCATTTGTCAGAGGTCATTGAATTACATTTTAAATCGATGCAATTTATTATACATAATTGCAATACAAAAAAGTTGACTTTTAAAAATCCTAATTAGAAAGAAAGAAATGCAAAATGTAACAAAAAGATCTAGTTATATTACAAATGTATGAAACAAACTCACTGAAAGGAAAAAGGCATGAACCTAAGTGACTTTGGAAACGTGTGGAGTTTGTAAGACTAAATGCAAAAGAAACTGCATATAAGCACTGTGGTCCAGTCAATAAAGGTATTTCCCAGAGAAGCATAGGTAAAAACTCTGATATCATTTTACAGGTATAGTAGAATTGAATTATTAAATAAATGGATGTAAGATGGTGCAAGTCAGGTTTTCTCACTGTCAAAGTAGATACAGATAAGCAAGAAAAGAAGGTTAGAATGATCTACGTACTAAAAAAAAAATGAAGAACAATCTTAAACCAATAATCTATACTTCCACTTCAAGAACCTAGAACAAGAGCAAAATAAACCAAAAACAAACAGAAACAAGAAAATCATAAAGAAAGTAGCTGTAATCAATAAAAACAATATAGAAAACAAATTAATCCAAAAGATAATTTTCTAAATTAATCAATAAGATTTAACCCCTAAAAAGACTGTCAAAAAAAAAAAAAAAAAGAACATACAAAGTCTGAATATCAGGAAAGAGACCCACAGACTTCACAGACCCCACAGATATTAAAAGAATTTTTTAAAAAAACACTAAGAATAACTATATCCACATAAATTTAACAACTTAGAAGAGCTAGACCAATGCTGTGAAAAACCTGAAACTACCAAAACTCATCCAATAACCTGAATAGGTCTATACCTATAAAGAATTAAATGTGTAGTTTTAAACCTTCCAAAAATAGAAATCTCAAGTTCCAGATGTTTTCTTGGACAATTCTACCAAATACTTAGAAAAGAGATAGCACCAATATTACACATTCTCTTCCAGAAAATAGGAGGTAACACTTTCCAACTCATTTTATAAGGCCAGCATCACCCTAACACCAGAATCAGACAGAATGCAAAAAAGAAAACTAGAGAAAAAATATCCCTGATGAATATAAAGGAAAAATCCTCCATAAAATATTAGTAAATCAAACCGAACAATATATGAAAATTATAATACATCACAACCAAGAAGGATTTATGTTAATAATGTAAGGCTGGTTCAATATTAGAAAGCCTGTTAGTATAATCCATTAATACTCCAAGGAATAGACAAGAGAGGAAACACGGTCTTTCTTTTATTTCCCACAGACTCCACTATAATACCTGGATAGAATGTGTAGATGGATACTTGAAAACTCTAAAAAGTAAATATCAACAGATTGATCTGGGAAGAACAGAATTTAAGTACAAAGAAGACAGTGGTGAGTTTAACTTTTTCCCCTCTATTATTCCCTTCCTGAGTAAATACATTTATTTATTTAACTCAGCCCAGCCCAAAATTCTGAATTGAGTATTGTGGGACAGACAGAGTGAAATCCAGGAGAAATTCCCTAATTCTGGCTTGAGTAGCAGAAAAGAGAGCTCTAAAAAGTTCGGTTTATCCAGCAAAAGTAGCCACGAACCAGAGCCTCTACTGTTACTCAGCACAGGACAGAAGAAGGCTGTGAACAGAGATGTAACAGTGGAGATGGAGAAAAGTTATGGATTTATGCAAAGTTGGAAGTACATTTAGTGGAACTTGCTGATTGGATGTGGAAGGCAATGAAAGGAGTAGAAGAAAGAATCACTTCAACGTTCCTTGGTTTATATAACTAGGTAGATGCCTTGCTTTTGAAAGGCCACTCTTTCCTGGCCACTCTGGCTGGATAAACATGGACCTATATAGGTCCAGCTGGGCACTGTGATGTGAGAGAATAGAGGCAATAGAGAGAAAAAATACGCAGGAATTTCCCTCACATTCACCAAACTTTTTAGAGCTCTCTTTTCTGCTACTCAAGCCAGAATTAGGGAATTTCTCTTGGATCTCACTCTGTCTGCCCCACAATACTCAATTGAAAGCTGTTTTGATGATGTTACATTTGAGCAGCCTCTAGATGGTAATGACAGACAGTTTTACCCAGTTCAAGAAAGAAGTCAGAGCGGGGGTTGGGAAGATAGCAGTCAGCATATTGTTATACCTTTTAAGTTGGGACATAATAAGTCTTCTTGTCTGCTTTGGGAATCATCTAGTAGAAGAATAATAGATGGTGAAGGAGAAACAGGAAGATAATTTCAGAATAAAATTCCTCCAAAAGGTGGACTGTAGTATGATCTCCTAGGGCACGAGCAAAAGTTTAGCCTACAGTGCAAACAGGACCACCTCAACGTAACATCCCTGACCTGGAAAGTTCAGGAAGTGCTATGCCATGATTCTTAGTCAGTTTCATTTGTTCAACAATTTATTGAATGCTTACTCAAATGTAGGCCATGGGTACACATGTTTTGAAAAATAAAACATGATTCCTTCTTTTAAAAGTTGGGAAAAACAGGCATTTAGTAAACAAACATACACACTGTAGCCAAGAATGTTAAGACCCAAGATTCATTCTCCCTCTTTTTCTTTTAAAATAAAGTAAATTTTGTTTAGTTGAAAGAAAACTAATGGAAAATGGGAGAAGACTTGTTGCCCAATTAAAAAAAATTTCCCTTTTCCCTTGCAGATGGGAACATGTGTCTAGATTCTGGCCAATAGTCATGCAAGCAGAAGCTTCTGTCTATGGCTTCCAGGAAACTTTTCCAAGAGAAGAGTTACTCAGTCGTTAGGTGCCAATTTTATCCTATGCTCTTCACTGCTCTTCCCTGGAATGTAGGATACAGGAGGTAGAGATGCATCCTTGTGACTGGGGAGTCAACATTGAAGGAAAGAACAAAGGAATTACAGAGACATCTGGCCTGATAGCCTTGAGCCACTAACAGCAAGACCAGCAACCACTTACCTAACTCTAAACTTCTAATTACATGAGAAATGCTGTTTTTCAGATGCTCGAAACCTGTCAAATTAATTTTAATATATTAAACACACACGCTATAAATAATAAGTGCTATGAAGGAAAAAAATGGGTTTCTAGAAAGAGAAATGGGATGGGAATCACTTATTTAGATTGTAATGTCACTGGAGGCATTTTTAAGGAAATAAATCTAAGTCGGGATCTAAAATATAAGAATAGAGCTGGACTGTTTGAGCAGGAGGGGAAAGGAAGAGAGTATTGTAGAAAGAAAGAATAGCAAGAAGAGTGGCATAGGATGAGGAAAACTGGGGACTGTGTAGAGGCTCATAGGCTGTCAGAAGGAATTTGAATTTTATCCTAAGTGGGAAGGGAAGCTAGTGAAAGATTTTAAGCAAGACATGGCTTGTTCTTATTTTGCTTTTTTAAAAAATAACACTCTAAGCCCGGGCAAGGTGGCTCATGTCTATAATCCCAGCACTTTGGGAGGCCGAGGTGGGTGGATCACGAGGTCAAGAGATCAAGACCATCCTGGTCAACATGGTGAAACCCTGTCTCTACTAAAAATACAAAAATTAGCTGGGCATGGTGGCGCACACCTGTAGTCCCAGCTACTCGGGAGGCTGAGGCAGAAGAATTGCTTGAACCAAGGAGGTGGAGGGTGCGGTGAGCCGAGATCGTGCCGTTGCACTCCACCCTGGGTAACAAGAGTGAAACTGTCTCAAAAAATAAAAAGTAAAAATAAAAAAATAACACTCTAGCTGCTCTACAAAACAAATCAGAGATGGACAAGAGTAGAAACAAAGTAATCAAAAAAGAGATTATTTGAAAAGACCAGGCCAGAAATAATAGTGATGTGGACCAGGGAGTGCCATCAAGGATGGAGAAAATGTACTCCAGATAAATTTAGGAGGTAGAACTTACTTTCAGGCTACACTGACGAATTTTATATGGAAAGGGAAGAAAATGGAAATATATATATATATATATATATATATATATATATATATATAAAACATTTGGACTTATAGCTCTGGTAATTGACCAAGAGTTTGTAACATTTTCCGAGACTTGGGGACTTAAGTTTGAGGTGCTCATCAGCTATTGACATATAGTTGAATCTACGGTTGTGGGAGGTAACTATGAAGGAAAGAACAGGGAATCACAGAGAGCTCAGATTTCACTTGTCATAAACAAATTCTGCAATTTGTTGATGACCATTTAAATTTCTGGTGATAATTTTTACCTAGATATAATTTATATGTTTACATAGTGAAAAATATATCATTTCTTCTGTGGTTTATGTTTCAAGACTCTTTCCCTACTCTGCCATCCAATGCCTAATTACTCACCTCTTCTGGTAGTTTATTTTGTTTTATTTTTCCTTCTGTAATTTTTAGGTATGAGGTAATGATATACATGTGTAACAATAATAATAGTGGTTAAACAAATATGCCACTATTATTTCTGTAAGCTCTCTTTTCCCAAAAGATGTGTAATACCAATTCATCATAAGCTGTTTTAAGTAATGGTCTATTCTGAGCTTTACACTCTGCTCCATTCATCTGTTCATTTATTTGTTTTGCCAATTAAAATTATTTAATAAGAACATATTTCAGTGTTTAGTAGGACAAGTCCTGCATAATTACTCATCAATTTCAAAATATTTTGACCATTTTTAGTAGTTTAATTTTTCCAGAGAAATTTTAGATTTATTTTTCAAGAGAAATATCTGACTAGAGAGTATAGTGGAATTATTAATTTCTATGATTTTAAAAACACATCAAGCCACATGTTACTTAAGAATAGCCTGGGTTCTTGGGAATAGTCCCTCCTGGGAGACCAGTGAGAAGTTTCCTCTTGACATTCCACTCAGCAGCCACATGGATGGGGACAGCCAGAGCTTAAATAAGCAGAAAACTGAATTTGTTTAAGAAAAGGCCAAACCACTTTGTCACTCAATGTTTATTTGAATATGAATTAGTCAGGAAAGAATTTGCTTTTGAAATCCCCAGACATCATGATTGGGCTAAGATCCACTGAACAGCAGAGTGGTAACACCTCCTTCGTTTAGGAAACCAGATCTCACAGCCCTCACATTATTCTACCCAAGATATTGGGAACCAAGCCTGTTAGTGACTGAGAAAAATTCATCCAAGCCTATCAGGTTAATCGTCACTCAGAAGAATTCAACTCTTGGGAAAATTGTTTCTTTTCCCTTAAGGTTGAGTAAGCTTCACTCTAGGGCCTGCCTCTAATTTAGCTCATACCATATAAATGGCATGCAGAGTTTCTGTTTTCATAACTTGGGAAATACGACACAATTGTATTGTAACGCAATTCTTTACAGTGACCCATTTAGTAACACAGGTCAAACTTGTTCTTTTCTGGGTTCCTTGGCCTGAAATGCATTCCCAAGTCATGGAATTCTCGAAGAACAGCATGGTGAAATGTTAGGATTTATGACATCAGAAATTTCCTTGATTTATAAAGTAATTAGTACGTGTTCACAGGACATGATCTTTAATAAAGAAAAGTAGCTACGATATTTTTTACCCAATGGCCAGTAATTTCTGCCTCATTAAACCCAAGTCAAAGGCATCAATGAAAGCTGCAACTCATTCTTTAGCCTTTAACTTCCTTCTCTTTTTATTATTTAAGTTACTCTTCATAAGTGCTTCATATTTCTGTAACACTTTAACATCAGATACTTAAATTTTGGATTAGTATCATCCTTTAGGCAGCATGTGATGAATTTGACCACTACCAAATTTAGTTTCTGGCTGTGAGTTCATCAGAATTATTTTAAAAGAAGATAAACTTATTTTTAGATCCTATCATAAATGAAAAGTGGATCACTTACCAGTATTTTTTAATATCACAATATTTAGACCAGCTCCAACATAAAACCATCTTAGATTGGAAATTATCAAATACTTACATAATAATAGCAGAAATTCTAAGAACAGTTTATTCTAGTGATTAAATTACTTTCTGGAAGATGTATGAGTTGTTTCCACTTATTATCATACTATTTCTGCTTGTTAAAAAAAATGGTAGCAGGAAAGTTGAAGCACAAAAGTGCACAGCAGAGATATAGAATTTTCAAGAATTCCCTGTAACAACTCAGAAAAATTATGTCAGCATTTTGATTATGAAAAGCAGGGGCTCATATGATATTAGTGATGGTACCCAGTCTCAGTCCAGAGCAAGATTTTCATCTACCTTGCAGTCTAACCCCAATTCACCCAGATTCCACAGTAAAGGAATATGTTTTACACTACACTACTGTAACTGAAACCTCCTTTTTTCTGATGTAATCTAAAAATAGGAATATGACTTCATCTCAAGGCAAATGTCATCTATGCCTTAATCCACAATTATCTGCTAATATTATGATCATGAAGGTAATTAAACTAAATGTTTACTTTAAAATATTATCTTGTTATATTTATATAACTCCTGTTTTATGATCAAATAGTGGTGATTGAGAAATAGAAATGAATCCAGAAGGCATTGCTGATCTAATGAAGATGCCATCACATTAAATGACTCTTTTTATAAACATTTGTACGTGAAAAGTCAAAGATTAAAAAACTGCTCAAAACCACAGAACAAGTGAATATCCAATGTGTTGACAAAGATCAGGCCTTCTAACTCTTAGTTTTCTGCTGTCATCACTGCCCCAGAGATGTCATCAGGGGGAAAAAAGGCTATTCTCACTGATAACTGATCTAGGAGAGAATCAAGGCTAATCGCTTGCTTGCACGCATCAACTGTCACATGGACTGGCTGAGCCATCCAAGACACATAATTCAAAACCATGCCAGGAAAAATAAGGCAAATCAGATCACTGGCACATGCAGTTCTCCTGACTGTGCCTGCAGATAGAATTCTCAACATATATAATCCCTTCCCATTTCCTTTCATCCCATAAGAATATCCAGGAGGACTTGGTGTCTCCAAGCACCTGATATGCATACCAATGCACATACTCTGTAAATCAGACTCAACAATAGTGGAATGTTCTGGGCAAGTGAGTTCTGAGTCAGCCTACAAAGACAATCTTTCCAGAGATAAGAAAAATTATCACTATCTTATTTTAGAGACCAGGCTGCTCATGAAGCCAAAGACGCTAACTATAGTAGAATTAATTTTAACAAATTTGCCCATTCAAATCCTTCATCTAGTGGCCTTTTCTCCCTCCAATCAGTAGATTCATTCATCCACTCACTGACTGAACAAATTTTTATCACAGGCCTGATGGGTGCTGGGCCTGGCACCACAGTGTGGGGATACTGTGGAGCAGAAGACCCAGTTATTGCCCTCCATGGGCCCACAGTCCACTAAGGGAGACAACTCACAAACAATTACGAGGTGGCATGAAAAGTACCATAAGTGATGCTGTTTGGACAACCTGGAAATAGACGTCACTGAGTACTGGAGCAATTAGGAACTATTTCCCATAGAAATGTAGACCTGAAAGATAAGAGAAATTGGATCAGGACCAGGAGACGGAGAGATGGCCACAGCCGGACATGCCAGGTGTATTAGTCTGTTTTCATGCTTCTGATAAAGACATACATACCCAAGACTGGGAAGAAAAACAAAAAAGGATTTAATTGGACTTACAGTTCCACATGGCTGGGGAGGCCTCGGAATCATGGCGGGAGGTGAAAGGCACTTCTTACATGGCAGTAGCAAGAGAAAATGAGAAAGAAGCAAAAGCAGAAACCCCCGATAAACCTATCAGATCCTGTGAGACTTATTCACTATCACAAGAATAGCACAGGAAAGATTGGCCTCCAGGGTCCAATTACCTCTTCCTAGGTCCCTCCCACAACATGTGGGAATTCTGGGAGATAAAATTTGAGTTGAGATTTGGATGGAGACACAGCCAAACCATATCACTCTGCCTCTGGCCCCTCCAAATCTCATGTCCTCACATTTCAAAACCAATCATGCCTTCCCAACAGTCCCCAAAGTCTTAACTCATTTCAGCATTAACCCAAAAGTTCACAGTCCAAAGTTTCACCGGAGACAAGGCAAGTCCCTTCATCTATGAGCCTGTTAAATCAAAAGCAAGCTAGTTATTTACTAGATACAATGGGGGTACAGGAATGGGAAAAATTGGCCAAAACAAAGGGGTTACAGGGACCATACAAATCTGAAATCCAGCAGGCAGTCAAAATTTAAAGCTTCAAAATAATGTCTTTTGACTCCAGGTCTCACATCAAGGTCATGCTGATGCAAGAGTTGGGTTCCCATGGTCTTGAGCAGCTCTGCTTCTGTGGCTTTGCAGGGTACAGCCTCCCTCCCGGCTGCTTTCATGGGCTGGCGTTGAGTGTCTGTGGCTTTTCCAGGTGCACAGGGCAAGCTGTCAGTGGATCTACCACTCTGGGATCTGGAGGATGATGGCCCTCTTCTCACAATCCCACTAGGCAGTGCCCCAGTAGGGTCTCTGTGTGGGGTCTCTGACCCCACATTTCCCTTCTGCACTGCCCTAGCAAAGGTTCTCCATGAGATCACTCCTGCAGCAAACTTTTGCCTGGGCATCCAGGCATTTCTATACATCTTCCAAAATCTAGGCAGAGGTTCCCAAACCTCAATTCTTGACTTCTGTGCACCCACAGGCTCAACATCACATGGTAACTACCAAGGCTTGGTGCTTCCACCCTCTGAAGCCACAGCCCAAGCTGTACATTGGCCCCTTTCAGCCACTGCTGGAGCAGCTGGGACAGAGGGCACCAAGTCACTAGTCTGCACACAGCACAGGGACTCTGGGTCCAGCCCACAAAACCACTTTTTCCTCCTGGGTCTCCTGGCCTTGGATGAGAGGGGCTGCCGTGAAGGTCTCTGACATGGCCTGGAAACATTTTCCCTATGGTCTTGGGGATTAATGTTAGAAATCTGCAGCCAGCTTGAGTTTCTTCCCAGAAAATGGGTTTTTCTTCTCTACTGCATAGTCAGGTTGCAAATTTTCCAAACTTTTATGCTCTGCTTCCCTTATAAAACTGAATGCCTTTAACAATACCCGTCACCCCTTGAATGCTTTGCTGTTAAGAAATTTCATTAGAAATTTCTTTCACTGTTTAGAAATGATCCTTTCACTAGGATCATTGAGAATGATCCTAAATCATCATTCTCAAGTTCAAAGTTTCACAAATCTCTAGGGCACCTTTGCTCCAGTTCCCAACAAGTTCCTCATCTCCACCTGAGATTACCTCAGCCTGGATCTTATTGTCCGTATCACTATCAGCATTTTGGGCAAAGCCATTCATCAAGTCTCTATGAAGTTCCAAACTTTCCCATAGTTTTCTGTCTTCTGAGCCCTCCAAACTGTTCCAACCTCTGCCTGTTACCCAGTTCCAAAGTCGCTTCCACATTTTTGGGTATGTTTTCAACAACACCTCACCTCTGGTACCAATTTACTGTATTAGTCTGTTTTCACACTGCTGATAAAGACATACCTGAGACTGGGAAGAAAAAGAGGTTTAATTGGACTTACAGTTCCACATGGCTGTGGAGGTCTCAGAATCAGGGCGAGAGGCGAAAGGCACTTCTTACATGCTGGTAGCAAGAGAAAATGAGGAAGAAGCAAAAGTGGAAACACCTGATAAACTCATCAGGTGAGACTTATTCACTATCACAAGAATAGCATGGGAAAGACCAGCCCCTTTGATTCAATTACCTCCCCCCGGGTCCTCCCACAACACATGGGAATTCTGGAAGCTACAATTCAAGGTGAGATTTGGGTGGGGACACAGCCAAACCATATCACTAGGTCAGGGGCAGGAGAGAGCATGGCAGCCCTTCAGTTACCAGAGTAGCTACTGGTAAAAGACAGAGAAGGCAAAAACAAATAGAAAGAAAAAAGTAGCAAAGGAAGAGGAAAACCTCATACTACAATAAAAAAGAAAACAAGTATTCTTAAAAATCAGTTTTGGAAGGGAAAAAAAAAACCCTACATATGCCCAGAGAGGCCTGTGTGCTCTCAGTTAAGCTTCTTTGCCATGTTTTTCTGTGAACGAAAATAGTATTGTTTCCCAATTTCAAATTTAATTGGAAATTTTTAAACAATTTTAATTATTTAAAAAACAATGCTCCAGGTAATGGCATTACTGACCCTTGCCTACTAACTACATGTATATTTTTTAGATTATAAATTACTTGGGGAAACACTATATATTTAGTAGTTGGACACCAGCTTTAAAAAACAAAAATGAGATGCATTAAAATATAAGATATGATAGATCAGAAGAGTAGAATAGGATAGATCATGAAGCCTACTCATGGTAGGGGCAAAAATTGTTTTGTGTCTATGCACTCATGCATATGATCAAGTAGAAAGTTATTAAAGGGTCATTACCAAAATTATTTGACAGCCACTCCACCAAGAAGTGGGTCCACATTTAGTGATGATTCTACTCAAGGCTTGACATCCTTTTAATATTCTTCTTAAATATTTATGGCTTAATACAACAACTCTTGGACCCCATCACACAGCTCAGTTCTTGCTCTTTACGCTTTAGTACAGTTGGACTCTGTGAGGATGCCTGCAGTGAGCTGGGCTTTCTGCTGAAGCAGACAGTATAAGCCTCATAGTGTTCATTCTTCTTGGTAAGAGGGTGGAGAGCTAGAAGCAGGCGGGCCCATCACATACTGTCACCAAGATTGTCATGAGTATTTCCTTTTTAAGCTTTATAGCAGAGACCCAGATAATATGGCCTTCTGTCATTGGAGGGAGCGGGCCCTAAAGAATTCTTTTCTTATAATTGTCCCTGAAACATCTTTTTACAGTCAACTGATACCTCTCCAGGGGCCAGATATAGAGGATTTGAGAACAGCTGATAATAGACACATTATTCTTACTTAGAACCAGTTTCTACACATGGGTAGATTTCCCAGCGCTTCAGTGAATCAGGGAGAATTTTTAAGAAAAGAGTTCATGAATTTTTGCTTCACTTTATGTTACCTGATCTATTCTAGACAGTAAAAAAATTGGTCACGATAAACTTGAAGTCCTATCAGGCTAGAACTGAACAAGTATCTGAGGAAAAAGATATTTGTTCCATTGCTGTTGGTGGTGTCTCCTTCTGAATGTAGTTGGTTATTGAGATAAATCATGGTAACAATGCCACTAAAAATTTCTGGGGCTTTATATCTTTGAACACTTTAAAATCACATTGATCATGCCTTTGTTATCTGCCATATAAGCCAAAGTTGGCAACGTCAATGATACAGTGTGTGTGTTTGTGCATGCATGCATGTGCTTTAGAGAGAGAAAGAGGGAGAGAAGGAGAGACAAACAGAGACACAGAGAGACAGAGAAGCTAAGTGCCATGAGAATGTGGCAATGTGATAGTAACAGCAAGTATGAAGAAATGCTTATTAAAACAGAAGGACAACACACCCTTCTGATCCTCCTGATGAAGCTACTTGTACTTGAGGGAGCAGATCAGGGATTCACAAGCAATCAAGAAAGGAATCCTTGGCAAAACTTAAGAAGAGAAACTAGATTCTGGACTCGAAGGGGTGCTCTGCTATTATTTTGTTTAGCATAGTGCCCAGGGCTTACAGTTAAATGAAAGATTAAGCAATGCATTGTAGAAGCTTACAGAATATGTTTCATTAGGAACTCCCAAGAGTAGAGATTAGCCAACTTTTTCTGCAAGGAGCCAGATAGTAAATATTTTTGACTTTGTGGGCCATATAGTCATCCATCACAATTCAGTTTTTCAGTAGTGGCATTAAAGCAGACACAGGAAATAGGTAAACAAATAGACATGACTGTGTTTTGATAAAATTTTATTTACAAAATCAGGTGTCCAGATAGTTTTGGACCAAAGGCCAGAGTTTGCCAACTCTGATACTAAAGTCTTTGGCAAACAACACAGTTAAATCTTCACAGATCTGTAACTGACTTTACAACTTTATTGCACCAGCTAAATCCAGCAACAGATAATAGCAAATTAGCATCTCTCTTGACTTTCACAAGCAATGATGTTATTAATACTATTTAGTTTTTGATTCCCATTTTGCAGCTGAGAATTTCAAGCTATTCAACTGTTTTTCCAAGACTACACATGTTGTGATGAATGATAATTTACACACCATTTTTGTCTTTATAAGAATCAGAAAACCTGAAAGCTATATTTTCACTTTGTTGTGGGTTGAATTTCCTAGACAAAGAAGGTGAAACTCAGAGTGAGAGGAAATTTTTGCAATCTATTCATCTGGCAAAGGTCTAATATCCAGATTTCACAAGGAACTTTAACAAATTTACAAGAAAAAAAAAACAAACAACCCTATTAAAAAGTGGACAAAGCACATGAACAGACACTTCTCAAAAGAAGACATTCGTGTATTACTAACTTTTAACATGGAATAGAAACTTTCACAAATGGTGATAGCAGTTGATACAGGAAAAGGTATAGAATTTGAGTGAAGGAAGGCTTTTAATTCACTTTATTGCCAACTGCAAATAAATTAGAGTCTTTATAACTTTTTCCATTTCTATTCACAGAACAGACACACACATACACACACACACACACACACACACACACACACACACTACCCCAGGGCACTGGAAACAATTGGCAAAACCTAAAATATTGGACAGAAATCTGGAAGGAAAACAAAGTGGCAGGTCTTTCATCCTAAACGATCCTAGATGCTTATTAATGCGGTCTAATCTCACAGAACATTCTTTTCTAGCTCCTCAAAAAATGACGAGCATGAAGGTGGGAACCTCCATTTATCCTCCACCCTGATCTCTACCAGGATGTAATGGAGACCTGGACCCACTCTGTTGGATATTGGCTAAGAGTGAATGGTTGTGTGGCTTTAAAAGACCTTTAATAAGAGAATGGGTTGGACTTATTACTGAATTGCTGTGTTCTCACTGGATCCCTCTGCTGAGTCCTGCATGTGAGTCTGGAACTAAACCACTCACAAACTGGTGCTCCATGTTTTATGGACAGAAAGACAAGTTACTCTATGATGTGCAGGAAAATCCATTCCAAACCAGTTTGTCCAAACATTTTACACACCCACACAGTCTGATGATTTTCTGGTATCTGGTACACAGTAGAGTTTACAATTTGTGATTGAAACAGTTAAAATCATGTGGAAAAAAACATTTCTGGCCTTGGCTTTGTATCTGCTAAGGCATGTTCTTGTTAGTCAACACCTGTGTACACTGAGGAAAAGCACCTACTTTTAAACCTCAAAAGTTCATGTGTAAACAATAAATATATTAAAAATATGAATGTGTGTGTAAACCTTATATATATAATATTTATATTATATTGTATTATGCTGTAAATGATGTATATATATCTACGTATCAATGAACTTTGTTACTATATGTTTCCACCTTTCTTGACTCACTATAATGACCTTATATAAGAATTTTATACATTTTATTCACAAAATGATTCAATTAATGTAAATAGTTGAATAGAAGTTTTTGTTTTAGAGACAGGGTCTCTTTCTGTCACCTAGGCTGTGGTGCAGTGGCATCATCATAGCTCACTGCTGCCTCAAACTCCTGGGTTCAAGCAATCCTCACACCTCAGCCTCCCAAGTAGCTGGGACTACAAGTATACACTATCACATCTAGCTATTTTTTTTAATTCTTTGTAGAGACAGGGTCTTGCTATGTTGCCCAGGCTGGTGTCCAATTCCTGGGCTCAAGCAATCCTCCCACCTCAACCTCCCAAAGTGTTGTGGTTACAGGCATGAGCCACTAAGGCTGGCCTAAATAGGGACTTAAAACATTCTTCAAATTGCAGATCCGTTAAGCATAGCTTGCCTCACTAATTCACCTTTTAAAATAATACTTTTTCAAGAGAATTTTGCTCAGCTAAACCTCAAACTTCAGTGTCTGCTGCTGAAACAAGCTGGTTATGAAACAAAAAGGTCAGTAGAAAGAAACTAAGCTCATTCTCATTTTTGTCTTTAATTTTTGTCCCTGGTCATACCTCCTGCAATCCAAAACTTGCTCTTGACTTCTCATAAAAAAAAAATTGAAAAGGAAGACATGAAATGAAAAGAAGCAGCAAAAAGGATTTTTCATCCATGTCAGAAACAAGGCTTGGAGTTGTAAGGAAAAACGAGCACTTAGCCAAAGGAAATTTCAGCAAAGCAAATTTACTCCTGTGCAGAAGGGTGCCTCCCATATGACTGGTTGCTACAAGAGCATACAGAACAAAGGACAGTAGAAGTGTTTATTTCTAATGTGACTCCACTCTGTGTCTTTTCTTCATTGGCTGGGATCGGACTGCACAATTTAAACTAGACTTGATTGGCTAAATATTTAAACTTTCTTAGATAAGGTGGACGTGTGATGGGGGAGGGGAGGAGGAAGTGGTCTTCTGCAGTGAAATAGAGAGTCTTTCTTTAAATAAGGAAAGGAATGTGAGCTGGTGCTGATAAAGCCCTGGTGCTGTGGCATGCCTAGGCATGTAGTAAAGTCAGAAAGAAGAAAAAGATAAAAGTACTAAAAATTAAAGAATGAAAGATTAAGCCAATTATTTAAAGAAAAACTTCACCATATCTCACAATCCATTTGAGAAGAAATAGAAGAAAGAAAAGTAAAGGCCTCTAACCACAGTGTGAAACACCACCTCAACTTAAGACTGCAGTTTAAACATTGCTGGGCACTAGAAAATTGTTAGGATTTTCTCCCTGCCTGTCCCTCCAAATTCCATGATATAGAAATAAAGTTGTAAATTAGACTACAGTGTGAAAGCAGTGATGGTGGAATTATTTGTAAAGTGCTTTGAGGAGGTGGAGTTACAGAAGGCTTTGGAATGGAAATGATGCTCAAACTCCACCTGGCAGAGGGGAGGGGAGAGGCTAGTGAGGTCTGCTGGGTGGAGGGCGGGGCTCCAGGGGAGAGAGTGACGCCTGTGTGTTCTGCCACCTCCTAACTTGAGTCTATCTCAGGACCACCCTAATGACCAGTGTCACCCCTGACCAGCATCTTTGCTTCTCTAGGGAACATTCTCAGTCTACAGGGCTCGTACCTACTAAATGCCTCTTATGATTATCTCTTTACCAGTGTTCTCCTCGGCATTACCTATGGCAATGAGACCAAGTTCAGACGGGAAAACATAATCTGATTAGTTCTCCAAGAACAAAGAAGACAATCTCTTTTTATCTTGTAACAAACCCAAACCCAGCCTTCATTCATTCAACATAAATGAAACTACATATTCCCTTGGCGTGAAATGTATTCCTTCCTAATTCTATCCTCTATCAATCTCTAAACCACATTTCAGATAAATGGTGGACTTTATAACTCTTTAAAAGTTTTTTCCATAATAGATTTATTTAAACCCTGTCAAGAAATCAATGCTATTTTATTTATTAACACAAGTAAATAAATAACGTAAGTAGACTTCTATGCTTATATATTAGCATTAAAAACCCTGCCAAAGACTTTGGATCAAAATCTTGTAAATACAACTATGATTAAATGCAAGATGTCCTGTTGTTACCATTTCTGTTCCAACAGCCACAGATGTTAGTATCCTTTCCCTTCCCATGAGCAACCCACACTTCAGTTTGTTTTCATTGAGGGCAAAAACATTAGCAGAGATGTCAAGGTTGTAAGTCATTGTAGAAAACAATTATAAGACAGAGATATGCTAAACCTCAGCAATACATAGTTTGGGATTTGTTGGAGAACCTCTGATTCTGAATCATTCTATCAAGTACTCAAAAGTGTCTCATATTACTAAAAAAATTACTGAAATCTCTCAAAATTGTTGCTAAAGTTGCCAAATCTTGGTGAAATTTAAAATATAATCAACAAGTAATGTTCAATACATAGCAGACCTTTTAGGGAATTATCATCATGGTTATATTGTGATCGGCCTGGGAGTTGGCATGTAATTTGTCACCTGGGTTTTGGACCATTTGCTTAAAAAAAAAGTAAGACTAGCCTGTAAATATCAATTCATTCACTCACATGTATTTAGTCAGTAGTTCTGTGACACCAGAGATAGAAAGGCCAGACATAGGTAGTAGATATAGTCGGTGTGTGAATTATCTTTTATAAACTTAAGGGTCTATTCAGCAGTTGTTAGGCACTTTTTTCATAAGGTAAGGAATAAAGCTAAATTTTCTCAATTGGATATGTTGGCCAATGTTACAGATGCTGCCATCAATTGTCATTCTAATCCCCAAGATTACTCCACAACAACCATATGGAGAACAGAGAATAGCTGTGGTTATCCTGGAAAGGGGTGTGCGTCTGCCAGAATCCCAGATGCTAGAGGTAAAGCTGTTACTTTGATACTAGGTAAATGTTCGGGGCATGCAGCACCTCAGGCACTAGGGGTTGTCCTTCCATCTTAGGGAATCTAAGCATACTTGAAAGCCTAGAATAACCTAGCGCGAGTAAGAATGCCACTCACCTCCTCTCACTGCAGTTCTGTGACCTTCACAGCTGGGCTTCAGTTTCTCTTGCCTCCTCCCTCCTAAGACTTCTCACTCCTCCCAGTGCATCTCTACCAAGGTTCAGGGAAAATTGCCCAGACTTCCCATTGGCTCAACTCCCAAGGGAGAGGTTGATGACAGCAGCAGCAGTGGTGACAGCAATGAATGAAAAGTCCCTCCCTCATCCCAGACTGCACAAAGAGGGAAATCATGGAGGGAACATCAGGAAGGGACTCCACAGGGGCTTTTCTGTCCTGCTCAGAAATGCGCTTGGCATCTCCTGACACTGCAGGAAGCACAGAGGAGTGCCCCATGGTGTTGTGTTGCTCATCCTTCCATTGATCAACACACCAGGAAAGCAAACATTCTAAAGACTGTCCTTTCACATTCCCATTCCAACTGTGTGTGCCTGGACATAGGGCAAGTTGTAGGCTGAGAGTCAGGAATCAGAGACAGCAGATTAGAACCAGAGAAGGACACAGGAGGGAGCCAGAACCAGGAGAATAGATTTTGGGCAGTCCAATTCCCCACCCAGGACCAAGGTTAGATGCCTGGGTTTTATCTATTTCCAGGACAGTCATTAACTAGGGTCCAAATATTCTCCTTTAAAGACGAAGTGACTCAAGTCACAGATCTCATGATAAGCTCGCAACATACAGGTGGTTTTTAACATTAAAAAGCGGCAATATACAGCTCTGGAGAAACACTGACAGCCCACATACACAGCAGAGACCAGATATTCTGAGCCAGACATCAAGATATATCTTCCAGAAAGTGTGCCCTTGGATGCAAAATACATGAGGTAGGGTGTCACAGCTAAGGCTTTAGAGCCAAGCAAACCTGGGTTCCAATTCCAGCTCCCCAGCTTGGACCCATGTGACCTTCAAGAGGCTGTTCAACCTGTCTGTATCTTGCTTAACTTATTTGAAAAATGGGGAAATTTTTCATAACTTCATGGTTAACAGGATTATAGGTAACATGTAAAGTAATTAGTACACAGTAAATATTTGATAAATGTAGCTATTATCATAATAATAGGTTGAGACAGGAAAGTCCAGGACGTATGAATACTCCACCTATCTATATATTGCCTATTACTCAAGAACCACCCAAAGTTCCACCATTTCCATCATCTTCCATATTATTATGAGCCTATATTTAGTTCTTTATTTCTTGATAATATGCTTTTATTGTATGTAAATATTTCCACTGCTGTATAATTTTAGATTGTCACTCATAAGTCACTATTTGTGTTTCTTATAAGTCACTAAGTACAAAATCTTTTCCTGAGCACAGAAACCAAGCCATGCTGTTTTAAAATGTACGTTGTGTTGAAAATACTACCAGAAACCTGGTAAGCACTTGATAAGTAGCTACTTAATGATTGTATTACAGGTACTATTTTGGATTGGTCATGATGATAAATATCCACTGTAAACACTTTAACAGGTCCTGCATTAGCTTTCAGAAAAAGACCGTTCATTTTTTGTACTGCTCCATCATCTGTATGGAAAATACAAATATTATCTGTCTCATTAAAATATTGACACTTTTACTTTGGTATTGAATACAGTCATGGCCCTGTGAGCGTGGAGACATAGCTATGAATCACTATACTCTCATATATTCGCTAGTAAAACAATTTCAAACCTGTGGGGAAGATGAGGTTTGGAAACACAAATGTAATTCTCACCCACCTCATCCTATTCCCAGGATAATGTTATTAGAAATGACATAAAATTTGTAATAAGGGAAACCTCCATCACTGTTGATAAGGGAGTTATGTAAGTACCAGAAATTTCATGGAAAGATAAGAGGGTTCCCTTGCAAATCACCATCACAAGGAGCAATGACCTTGAGGGAGCAGGTGATGGAAGCCGTGCTCTCCACACCTGGACATGAAAACAGAAGGATGGGAGTTGGGGGAAGATGGTGCAGGCAGCAAGACCAACTGAGAATAGCTTCATACGGAATCTCTTTTGCTTAATAAGTGATGAGATTTGAGGGCAGAGTGACAATGGATGCTAGAAATTCAGATGTATATAAGGGCAAAAAGCCCCTGAAGAGGGATTTCCTGAGATGACATGTCTTTATAGTGAGTAGTTGACTGACAAAAAGTGACCTTGAAAACTAGAGGTGCAAAGAAATTCATCATTGGCAAGGTTTTGGAAGAATGAATTCCCAACGTGGTTTGTTATAAATTAGTGAATAAAGTAGGTTGTTACAGCCAAAAGTGAACTGGATGCCTGTATACAGAGGACTCTGCACCTAGATCAAGGTTTTGGAAAACAACCAAAGCCACAGGAAAAAAGGAAAATAAAACAAAAACAATCAAAACAGAGACGTGACTGCACAGAATCAAATTCTCCCTACTAGGCTTGCCCATGACCTTGAATCTCTTCTTCTGTCCTGACATTTGCAACACTGGGTTAGTAAAGTTTAAGTACTGATGACATTTATAAAGAGATTAAAAACAAAATCAAAGTATGTGAGACACAAGACAGAAGATTGAGGAATATAATTAATAGGAAGAAATGAAGGAACACTTAAATGGCAGGATAGGTATATCATGTTTATGGAATGGAACACTCAATATTATATATATGTCAATTCTCCCAAATTTTTCATCTTTTTCTGCTATTCCAATCAAAATCTAGCAGGTTTGGGTGTGTGTGTGTGTGTGTGTGTGTGTGTGTATGTGTTTGTAAATTGCCAGGCTGATTCTAAAATTTATATCAAAAGAAAGAAGTCCAAGAATAATGAAGACAATCTTGAAGTTTAAAAATGAAGTTGGCAGACACCTACTATAAAGCTATGGTAATTGAGAGTATGATATTGGTGCAAGGATAGAGAAATAAAGCAGCAGAATAGAAGAGAGAGGCCAAAAACAGACCAGTCAATTTCATGTTGCTTTCAAACAAAGTCACCATTAAGTAAAGGAAGGGGATAGAGAGTCTTTTCAATAAATGGTTGAGATCAACTGGATTTCCACACTTTTTTCAAAAAATGAAGTTTAATCCATATTTTACAGGGGTCACAAAAGTAAATTTCCAAAGGCTTATAGATCTAAAGACAAATGATTAAACAATAAGATCTCCAGAAGATAACAAAGGGGAATATCTTCATCAACATGGTTTAGGCAAAAATGTTAATGGATCACAAAATGCATTAGCTATAAAGAAAAAGATTAATAAACTGATTTCATTAAAATTAAGAACCTCTGGTCAAAAAAAAAAAAAAAACTCCTTTAAGAAAATGAAAGGACATGCCACAGAGTGGTAGAAAATATTGGCAGAGCTTCCAGATAGCTTCTAGATGGTGGAGGTTCCAGGAGGTCAGCATGCCCAGGGAGGACATGGAAGCTCTGTGACCCTTCCAAATAAATAGATAAATATTTGCAATAAATATTTCTGAGAAAGATCCATTATCAAGAATGTATCAAGTACTTCCACATAGCAATAATAAAATAAAAGATAGTCCAGTAGAAAATATCAAACAGTAACTTCACAAAAAAATTGAAAAGGAACTTCACAAAGGAGAAAATCCAAATGCCCAAAAGCTTATGAAAAAAATTCTCAACATCATTAGTCACCAGAGAAATGCAAATTGAGACCACAGTAAGGTACCACCGGACACCCATTAGAGTGAGCATTTTTAGTAAGACTGATAATACTAAGTATTGTTGAGGATATAGAGGAATTATAACACTTATATATTGCTGAGAAAAGTATAAATTAGCACAACTACTTTGGACTACTCTTGAGAAGTATCTTCTAGAGCCAACCTTAAATCTGTGTTATAATCCAGCTGTTTCAGTTTGCAACTGAAATATATACCAAATTTGCTGCATATTCTGCTTCTTTCATGGTTTTCACCCTGAAGGTCAAATTTCAGAAATGGGAAGAACCTAGTCTCTTTAAAATTCAGTATGCACAAGCAAACATTTGACTTTAAAAAAAAAATTATATTGTAAGTTCTGGGCTACATGTACAGAATGTGCAGGTTTGTTACATAGGTATACATGTGCCATGGTGGTTTGTTGCACCCATCAACCCATCATCTAGGTTTTAAGTCCCACATGCATTAGGTATTTCTCCTAGTGTTACCCTCTACTTGCCTCCCACCCCCTAGCAGGCCCCAGTGTGTGATGTTCCCCTCCCTGTGTCCACGTGTTCTCATTGTTCAATTCCCACTAATCAGTGAGAACATGCAGTGTTTGGTTTTCTGTTCCTTTGTTACTTTGCTGAGAATGATGGTTTCCAGCTTCATCCATCTTCTTGCAAAGGACAGGAACTCATTCTTTTTTCTGGCTGCATGGTATTCCATGGTGTATATGTGCCACATTTTCTTTATCTAGTCTATCCTTGATGGGCGTTTGGGTTGGTTTCAAGTCTTTGCTATTGTAAATAGTGCTGCAATAAATATATGTATGCATGAGTCTTTATAGTGTAATGATTTGTACTCCTTT
The DNA here is from genome assembly GCA_963573385.1 of Cacajao melanocephalus. NCBI lineage: Eukaryota > Metazoa > Chordata > Mammalia > Primates > Pitheciidae > Cacajao > Cacajao melanocephalus. The sequence continues at coordinate 88,802 of CAUYLG010013821.1, forward strand.
GGGTATATACCCAGTAATGGGATTGCTGGGTCAAATGGTATTCCTGGTTCTAGATCCTTGATGAATCGCCACACTGTCTTCCACAATGGTTGAACTAATTTATACTTCCACCAATAGTGGAAAAGCATTCCTATTTCTCCACATCCTTTCCAGCATCTGTTGTTTTCTGACTTTTTAATGATCACCATTCTAACTGGCATGAGATGGCATCTCAATGTGGTTTTGATTTGCATTTCTCTAATGACCAATGATGATGAGCTTTTTTTCATATGTTTGTCAGCTGCATACAAAAATGTCTTCTTTCGAGAAGTGTCTGTTCATATCCTTCGCCCCACTTTCTGACTAGGTTGTTTGTGTTTTTCGTGTAAAATTGCTTAAGTTCCTTGTAGATTCTGGATATTAGACCTTTGTCAAGACTTTCAAGACTATTGACATGACTGTGAGTCTAGAAAATTGACAGAGAAACCTCAGTAGTGTCTTTGTTCCAGATGCTTTCTTCATGAAGACAATGTACATTGAAAGCCTAGAAAGTGGACATAAAGAATCAAGGAAGTAAGTAATCCTCAAATATTATTTGCAAATATTATCTCCTGCATTTCAATTTTAAAAATTAAACAAATAATAAATATATACTAATAAGGAATTATTTATATAAATCCTGCTATATCCTGTAAATGAATATAATCCAGCACTTAATAATTATTTTATAGAGAATGCATATTTTATAGAGAATGCATATGCTCAGAATATGTTAAATACAAAAAGAAGCTAAACATGGCATATGCAATATGATCCTTTCTAAAATACAAATTTAGATATATGTGAATATACACATAGGAAAATCCTGGAAGAATATTTGCATAATTTTAACAAAGTTTAGAGTTGAGGGAAGAATTATTTCTTTGTGGTTTTCTGCACTTTTACACATTTATACCACTGTGTAAATTTTTGTAGATAGGCCTCTTTATATTTTCAATGAAATTAAGAGGGTAGAACCTATTCCATTAATTACTGTTGGTATTTGGTCCCAGTATTTTCAGAGCATAGCTTCTCACTTTAGAAGTATTTAAACTGAGGTGCAGAAAGTTTTGGTCTGGGAAAATAGCCATCAGTAAAAACAGTATATCTAAAACTTGTCAACAGATAGTAGATGTACATTCTCAGTCATCTAAGAATAAAAATGAAGCCAGCAGAATAGGAATTTGGCCAAATGGATAATACAGCATAATTAAAGAGCAAAAATAAATCCTGAAATTTGAGGACAAGAGTTTGAGGAGAAGCAGAATTGGCATTGCCTCAGAGAATCTCCTCCAAGGTACTTATTAACTACAAAGTTGGGGGAAAGTAACTTGGCAGTGGAAAAACCAGCAGTCATCAAACTAACCAAGTGATCAAGGTAAACAACACCCACAATGAGACACACCAACATCGTAAATACCTTGATGCAGTGTACTGAGGACACAATATCATGTCTCTGAGTTTTTGCCAAAAATGCACACTCTCATTTATAATTGGACAAGTCAGTATTAGTGGACAATCTATAAAGTGCCTGATCGGTACTCTTCAGACCTGTCAAGGTGACAAAACACAAAGACAAAGGAACTGTTAGAAAATGGAGGAGACTTAGAAGAAATAGTAGCTAAATGTAACGTGAAATCCCGGGTAGGATCCCAGAAACAGAAAGGGGGCCTTAGTTGGGGGGTGGGGAGGTGCAAATGGGTAAAACTCAAATAAGGTGTTAATACGACTGTACCAATATTTTTTACTCTAGATGTTTGTACTACGGTTATGTAAGATGTTAACGTTTTGGGAAATAAGCTGAAAGATATAAGGCCACACTTCATACCATGTTTGCTTTTCTACACAACAAAGATTCTTCAAATTAAAACAGGTTTTTAAAAATGAAGTGCTCAGAACATAAAAAAAAGTAAAGCAAATAAAATTTCAAATTTCTCTGAGTCCTTACTGTATGCCAGATACTGTTTTAGACGCTGCCATGAATGAGGCAGCCAAATTCCTTACTCTGTGATGTATACTCCTTTTATAGATTTCCTAGACAATGAATACATAAAGGGGAAAAGTGGAGCTCTTAAATTAATACTGAAAGAAAATTCAGTGAGTAGAAATATGTCATAACAGATATGTATAATGCCTAAGTAAAGTAGCCTATAAAATATTTTACCAGGAGGATCCAAGATAAGATTTATAAATTAAATACCGTATACCTACCACATCCTCCTCTCCCTCCTACAACTGGGTCTGCTATCTAGTGTTTGGATGGTAAACTGCCATCCGTAGTTCACTCGAATCTGCACAAAATATTTCCATAGGTTTTAACCTGTCAGTTAGCATGTGTGAATTAAATATATTCATTTCCATAATTAGAAATGTCAAATGCTATCTACAGCCTTCAAATAACATTAAAATTTACTGATGTGGGATTCAAGTGAGTACACAATCTGGTCTCTGTCTACCAAGTGTAAAGAAATAAGAATACTGGGTCGGGCGCAGTGGCTTTTGCCTGTAATCCCAACACATTGGGAGTCCAAAGCGAGTAGATCATCTGAGGTCAGGAGTTCGAGACCAGCCTGGCCAATATGGTGAAACTCTGCCTCTATTAAAAATACAAAAATTAGCCTAGTGTGGTGGCAGGTTCCTGTAATCCTAGCTACTGGGGAGGCTGAGGCAGGAGAATCGCTTGAACTCATAAGGCGGAAGTTGCAATGAGCCAAGATTGTGCCATGGCACTCCAGCCTGGGCAACAAGAGCCAAAAAGAAAGAACAACTCTGGAGTTTCCACACCATTATATTTATTGAATTCTTGTGTGATCTTGGACAAATATTTCAAACTTGCTGGGTTTCAGATGACTTATGTCTAAACAAAGATGCTTAGACCAAATGATTATATAAAATATTTTAAAGGACTAAGAAAGAACAACTTTTGGGTTATACAGTTAACCAATTATTTTAACATCATTAAAAAATACTATGACACATCAATGCTAGAAAAATCAGTGTGTGGCTCCTGATGCCCCTTCAGGGAAATGATATAGCCTGGTAGTTATGTACCTAAGCTTTGGACTCAAAAGATCTGTAGCAGATTTATTTTTCAAAGATATTCACAACAAAAGTTCACATCCTACATGGTTTTCTAGAATTCTGCCTTTTGCCCTTAAGAGTTATAATCTAATTACCCTCCCCTTGAATCTGAGCAGGTTTGGGATTTATTTATAACCCATAGAATGTTGTAGAATTGGAGCTGCTGCATGATATCTCATATATATACATATATGACATATTTCCCATACATATATGGGAATATATATATGAGAATACATATATGTACATATATATATATGTATATATATATATATATATATATACATCCCCAACTGTTTGATCCCTCTGTCCTCACTCTTCCAGCTCAGAACCATCTAGCTGCATTGCATAAAATATCCCTAGCCAGAAAAACCCAATCAAGCCCTTCACAAAAAAACATGAGAGATACTGAAATGACTACTGCTCTCTTAAACCACTAAGGTTTGGGGTAGTTTAATATGGAGCAATAGTAACTGAAACAAAACCTGAGTTTAGATTCTGGATCTTCCACTTACTATGTGTCCTCAGGTAAATTGCTTAATCTCTCTGAGCCTGAATTTTCTAAACTTGAAAATATGGTTGATTGTATCACCTACCTTCTTGGTTGCTGTTGCAGAACAAATGACAAATAATCATAAAACACAAGCCAAGCACAGAGTTAGACCTCAATAAATATCAACTATTATTAATAATACTTTTTTATGATTCTCTGATGTAGCCCTTAGGATATTTGAGAACCCATGTTTTCCTTGCTTTATTTGGCCTTGGGAATAATCAAAAGCTTGAGTGACAACTGTAAGTTATACAGCTATGATCTCCTACTGAGCAATAGGTGCATGTCTTTGGCAATTGCTGTTACTTCCTCACTGTACCTTTTCTTTTATTTTTAGATACAAAAAAAATTTTATTTGTATATCAAAGACTCTAAGAAATGATGATATGATAAGGTTATCAGAATTGATGTCAAAACACAAATAGGTTTGAAGTTATGGATGATCAATCACTTTGTTTAAATCAACCTTCCCTTGATTACATTAGAGAGCACCCCTGGTATGGTTGCAATTGAATCTTAAGCATGATGCTTCTCACTGTACCTTTCTACCCTGCTTCTGAGGAGCTTATTTCCAAGGTATCTACCTCTGAAGCTGCCTGCACAAAAGGGCTAGAACGGCTGAATTTCTTTGAGGAAGGCTGTCCCTGGAGCTAAGGTGCAGCTGTTCTCCTCAGCCCAAGCCACGGCCAATGGTGTTCTTGCCTGTCCTCTCTCCTGGGCCCCTTTCCCCTGGAGCTGTCTGCATAATGAGGAAATAAAAATCTTCAAACGGCTTGGTATAACTAAGCAAACAGGTTTTGGGGTGCATTATAGGCTCCCCACCTTCTCAGAGACTATTTAAACCTTATCCCATTCATGACCTGCTTGTAGACTAAGTCCTCCCCAGATCTACCCCAGAAAACTCCAATTCCAACTTCATCCTATAATAAAATACAGATGTAATGTTAAATGGGACTTGTCTCATTTCTGAACATATCTCATGGCCCAGGGCAGATATTAGCAGATAATAAGCATGCATTATACTGTAAACAGAGCTACCAGGGCAGCCACTCAAGATAGGCCAAGACGCCATGGGCCTGGTCTGATGATCCTGACCTCAAGGCTCACATCCAAGTTAGTGGAGAGGATGCTGAAGATGGTCCCCTGGAGGTTAGAGAATAGGGGTTCCTTTGGAGGAAAAGGGAAAGGGGATGCTGCTTCTCTCCACGTGAAGGAGAGGGAGATAAATTCCCCATACTTTATACCATAGGCAGGGAAGCTGGATTTAGGAGAAAGAAAAACACACATAGAAAGGGAGGTACTTGCCACTAGGAGAACCTGACATCACCCAGGCAACTGGATGTTTGCTGGGATGCAGAAACCTTGAACCTTGTGAAATAAGGAGATCAGGGCCAGGCGCGGTGCCTCATACCTGTAATCCCAGCACTTTAGGAGGCCAGGGCAGGTGGGTCACTTGAGGTCAGGAGTTCAAGAGCAGCCTGGCCAACGTGGCAAAATCTCATCTCTACTAAAAATACAAAAATTAGCCTGGCGTGGTGGTGGGTGCCTGTAATCCCAGCTATTCGAGAGGCTGAGGCAGGAGACTTCCTTGAACGTGGGAGGCAAAGGTTGCAGTGATCCGAGATCCCGCCACCACAGTCCAGCCTGGGCGATGAGCAAAACTCCATCTCAAAAGTAAAATAAAATAAAATAATAAAAAGAAGGAGATCAGCACTAAGTCAACGATGATCTCCCAGCACAAAGGCTAGAGGAGTACTATCAGACACAAAAGCTGAAACAAAGAGAGAAGATGCATCTTCATGGTAGATGAGAAAGTTTGTAAAAGTCAAAGGCTCTAGGACCCGAGACAGGAAAAAGCCTAGCCACAGGGAGGAGCTGATTTCCTCAGTGAGCAGTGCAGCACTCCATCTAAACTGTGTGGTTCATCTCAGAGGCTGAGTTATGGTTTCGAAAGAGAAGCTATAGAAAATCAGAATTAGAACTCAGGTCTCTAAACTGCACATTTAACCCCACCCACAAATGTACCGGGTGTTACTTTAGCAATAGCGCAGAGGACAGAACACGGATTCTGAAGCCAGGACTTCTTAGGCTCAAATCTTGGCTCTACGACTAACACTGGGATCTCCAAATCTCCATCTTCTCATCTTGGACTGGAAATAACAATAATACATGCCACATACAGTTAAGGTACCAAACTGGTAAAATATGTAAAATGGTGCCTGGCATGAAGTTATAATACTGCAATAAATGTTAGCTCTTGTTTCTGCAGTCATCATGGACTTCCACAAGGACAGATTATATCTTATCTTCATCCCATGTTATAGTCTCATCCACAAGGAGGAGCTCAATACACACTAGTTGACAAAAGGATTATAACTTTAATGCAAATGCTGAATAAAATTTCACTGAATAATCGGCAAAACTGGTTACCTTATGTACTGTTAGGAAACTTTTGTTTTGGAACTGTCAGAAGATTCTTGATCATTCCTAACATTTTTTTTTTTTTTTTTTTTTTGAGAAGGAAACTCACTCTGTTGCCCAGGCTGGCATGCAGTGGTGCGATCTCGGCTCAATGTAACCTCCGCCTCCTAGGTTCAAGCAATTCTCCTGCCTCAGCCTCCCGAATAGCTGGGATTACAGATGTGTGCCACCACACCTGGCTAATATTTGCATTTTTAGTAGAGACTGAGTTGCATCGTCTTGGCTAGGATGGTCTCAATCTCCTGACCTCGTGATCCACCCACCTCAGCCTCCCAAAGTGCTGAGATTACAGGAGTGAGCCACCGTGCCCAGCCAATCATCCCTAATAATTTTACATAATTTGAATTGTATCCCAACAAATCAACAACCACTAAACAGATAAGCTCTCTGTTTTCAACATCTTGAATTCAGAAAGTCTGGACTTCCCCTTTCTAAACTGTAGCTTAGATGTTCTGGGAACCCGGCTCAACACAAGTTGTGTTTTAAACCATCTGATACATGTAGTACATGAGCTTTTTCATCTCCTTTTTATGAAGAGAACATGTATGTAGAAATAAAACATTTTTTTCTACACTGCAGCCTGAAGCCACCTTAACTTGCTTATAGAACAATCTTGTTAGAATTGTCAGTGGAGCTCTATCAAGGGCCAAGTTCAGTGCACTAACCCCACCCAGAATATCTCACTCAGGCCATTGCTCTTCATTTTGCAGCTCTTCAACACAGTAGGCACTAAAAGCATTAAACAGTTAAAGAATGAATTCTCTCATTCGTTCAACTGATATTTATTGAAGATCTACCATGCTTTTGGAATTGTTGTTGCTGAGACAACACAAAAGATAAAACCCCTCCCCTGATGAAACTTACATTCTAGTGGGGAGAGATTGTCAGTAAACAAGATAAATAAGTAACGTATATGTCGAGAGGAAAGTAAATGCTAATGAGAAAAGTCAAACAGCAAAGAGGAACTGAGAGTGTGTACTGAGCATGTGCTGTGATTATGCAGGAATTCAGCAGGGAGGCTGATGGAGATTATTTGCATGAGGAAGCAAGAATCATCCTGGAAAGAATTTATGCTCATGAAGAGTCAGAGTCAGGATGTCCATGGCCGAAGGACAGTGGCTGAGGCTGGAAGATGAAGGGTGATTATGCAAGCAGCCCCCCTGTCTGCTCAGGTCATGTTCCTACCCCCACCACAGTCTGAATCTCAGGGAGAAAAGGCACCATGGAACAGTTCAAAGAACTTCTGCACCATCTGAACAAGACTGGGAGGTCAAGGTAGCCCTGGGTGGAATGACAGAATGGGATACAGCCAACAGGTGGTGAGAGTCTTCTCACTCCAACTTCTACAACAAGCACAGAAATACCTACCAACATCAAATTCTTAAGCCCTGTCGGCAGGTGCAGCAGCTCCAGGAACTCAGGGACACCTGAGCAGAAGTAGTTCTAGACATGGCAACAGCAAAGGAGTCGGACCTTGATGGACCTGTCAGCTAAGTCATAGACTTCACCATTGTTCTGTGAGCTCAGGACATGGGAGCAGATTTTAAAAACTGAGTAAAGCATGAGGAATTCAGGAAGAATGGTGAATCTCAGAGGAGGTTTGAGGGAACCAGGAGAAGGAGGAGTAGGATTCAGAAGAACACACAGTTATCAGTGGGATCTAAACAGAAACAGACCATTAGCTTGCTGTCATCTGGAAGACACAAACTATAAGGGTGATACAAAGATTTAATTAATAAAAAGCAGAATTTACAAAAACAAATTTGTGACTCAGATATAGATATAGATATGGAACCTGGAGTCTCTAAATACTACATATTCTCTTATAAGTGGGAGCTAGACAATGGATCCACATGAATGTAAAGATGGAAATAATAGACACTGGGGACTCCAGAAAGACAGTAGGGTAGGGGGGCAATGATTGAAAAATTACCCATCGGGTACAATATTCACTATATGGGTCATGGGTACACCAGAAGCCCAATTCCAAACAATTTGCAATATACTCTTACAACCCCTGAATCTAAAATAAATTTTTAAAAAAGAAAGAACCTGAGAACCCTGCCAAATCCCAGTCTGGTAAATTCCCACCCAACAGTCATATTACCTCTTAACAGAGAGACTTTTCAACATTGATGGTCAAAGATGCTTGGAGACTGTGCTGGGGAATTCTTGGCATGGTCATGTCATGGTTATTGTGAATTACTATGACTCATGTCCAAATTACTGGACAATTCCATCACCCAGTTAAGCACCTAATAGTTCCTGTCACTGTGACACCCAAATTGTCAGAGATGCTATCTACATATAACCAAAATAAACCATGAACAGGTATTTTATCCCCACCTTCAAAATGTTCTAGTTCTGCCAAACTGATTACTAGCATGGAAAATGCTCCTCTGATTTATTTCATGTAGTTTATAATGCACCTTTCCCTTTATAAGTGTGACCGTCTGGAAGCCCAAATGACGTTTCTAGAATACAAATCTAACCAAGTCCCTATCTCAGGAAGAGAGCCCGCACACTTTGAAATTAGGTCCACTAAAAGGACCCTGCCTATAACAGTTTTCTCATGACACCGATTACCCAGTTGTCATTACTACCCTAAAGCTGTCTTCTCTGCCGAAATATACACTTATGAAGACAAGGACTGAGGCTTTGTGTTATTCACTGTATATCTCTGTGACTTAACATGGTATATGGGCCATAATTGGTGCTCAAGAAATGTTTGTTGAAGAAATTAATCTGCTGGGTACATTGGTGCATACCTGTAATCCCAGCTACTTGGGAGAATGAAGCAGGAGAATAGCTTGAGCCCAGTAGTCTAAGATTCGCCTTGGCAAAATGGTGAAATCTTGTCTCAAAAAATAAATAAAATTGAATAAGGGTGTCAATGAATTTTTGAAATGAGAATGTTTTAAAATCATTTACTCTTGGGCAGTATATCTATTGTTGACTAGAGGTATATGTTCCTTTTTGGGTCTTGTTGAGGCCAAGCTGAGTACCTCATTGATCTCTGCTTTCTCTGCTGACACAAAGAAGGAGCAAGTGCCATCAGTGGGTAGGATAAAAGGGGAAGCTTCTTCTACAAAACTAAGGTACCCCAGGAAGAAGACAGAGAGCAAGAGAGTGTGATGTGGCAGCAAATCTATAAAACCACCTCAGTTTTTGCATAAAATGTTGCAAAACATGGAAGAAAATAATAGAAACGGAGAAAAATTAGAAAATCATTAATGTGTATAGATGCCACTAGCCTGAGTTTATGACAAAATGAAGTGGAAAACTGAGAAAATAAAGACCCTAAATATCCTCACTTGTGTTACTGAGTTAAAAAGAAGTTGGAAAAGATTCAGAATAGCCAAAACAATATTGAAGGAGAACAAAGTCAGAGGATACCACAACCTGATTTCAAAACTTACTGTAAAGCTTACTTATAAACACTGGTGCAGAGCGGGGTAACTAGTAGAGTGTCAGGGGATTGCTTTTGCCAAAAAAACTAGGGCTTCATACTAGCAGCCCTTTTCCTTGCTGCCTTTTGTAGTCAATAGATACAACAGCCTCTAGATACAACAGCCTGTGACTGTGACATAATGTCCAGTAGTATTTAGGAAAGGCGACCATATCATTTATCCTCCAAATCAGGACACTTTTGAGAGTAAAATGGGAAGCTATTGATCATTACACCATGACAACAGGAGTAGGCCAGGACCTCGTCAGGGATCCCAGGCATGTAGTCACCTGTTAATTCAGATATTTCAAGGGAGAGCATGTGGGGAAGGAACTAGATTTTTCGAAGGTAGGAGTTTCTGAGGTTTTTTCCCCAGAAAGTGGTCTCTATTAAGTTCTCACTTCTCTCCCCATTCTGCATCTAAAAATTTCTGAGAAAAAAAAAAGATGACAAATCTAGAAGAAGTAGAGGGAAAACACAAGCAGTGCACACGGACAAATCTCTTCCTGTGTCACTGCCCAAATGGTGGCTTCTTTTCACTTTGTCTTTTAAACTTACATCAAGTTACCCTGGAGAAGCCACTGAGCAGAGACACCCCATTAAAGTCGCCTTTTGTGCGCACTCTGCCCTTTCCATGCCCCACTGCTGCCCTGTGACTAAGAATCTGGTTTGATGCTGCTGACTGCCTGTGGGGGAACACCATGCTTCCTGCCCAACAGGTGTGGGTGTGAGTGCTGTCACAGGGAAACAGAGATGTTCCTGAGTCACTATGATATCATAGGTACCAAACATGAGTTTGGGGACTCAGTGTTTGTCCAATAAGAAGGAAAAAATATATTAATAAACTCAGAAAAGCTTTAGGCATCAGAAGGAATAAGAAAATAGAGATAAAAAGCAAATACTATTCATAAACAACTGAGGGGAAAAAAATAAAGACTCGTCTCTTGTTTTTTGAAATCCAGGTCAAGAAGACCTTCTCTCCACTTTCTCTCCAAACTCTTTTTTTACTTAAAAAAATTGTGGACACACAGTAGGTATATTATTTACAGTGTACATATGATATTTTGGTACAGGCATGCAATGCGTAAAAAATCACATCATGAAAAATCGGGTATCTATCCCCTCAAGCATTATCCTTTGCATTACAAAAAATCCAGTTACACTCTTCCAGTTATTATAAAATGTACAATTTAATTTTTATTGACTATAGTCCTCTGTTGTGCTATCAAATACTAGATCCTATCAGTTCCTTCTAACTATATATTTTTGTACCTATTAACCATTCCACCTCCTCCCTAACCCCTCACTACTCTTCCCAGCCTCTGGCCACCATCCTTCTATTCTCTGTTTCCATAAGATCAATTGTTTTGGCCTTTAGATTTCACAGATAATTGAGAACATGCAATGTTTGTCTTTCTGTGCCTGGCTTACTTCACTTAACATAGTAACCTCCAGTTCCATTCATGTTGTTGCAAGTGACAGAGTCTCATTCTTTTTTATAACTGAATGGTACTCCATTGAGTATAAGTATCACATTTTCTTTATCCATTCATCTCTTGGTGAATGCTTAGGTGGCTTCCAAATCTTGGCTATTGTGAACGAACAGTACTGCAACAAACATGAGAGTGCAGATATCTCTGAGATATGTTGATTTCTTTTGGGTAAATACCCAGTAGTGAAACTGTTGAGTCATATGGTAGCTCAATTTTTAGTTTCTTGAGAAATCTCCAAACTGTTCTCCATTGCTGTACTAATTTAATTCCCACCAACAATGTATGAGGATTCCCTTTTCTCCATATCCTTGCCAGCATTTGTTATTGCCTGAATTTTGAATAAAAGCAATTTTAACTGGGATGAGATTTGATTTGCATTTCCCTGATGATCAGTGATGTTGAGCACCTTTTTATTATGCCTGTTTGCCATTTGTATGTCTTCTTTTGAGAAATAGCTGTCAATTCTTTTACCCATTTTTAATCACAGTATTATATATTTTTTCCTATAGAGCTGTTGGAGCTTCTTACATATTCTTGTCATTAATCCTTTGCCGAGTGGGTAGTTTGCAAACATTTTCTCCCATTCTGTGGGTTAGCTCTACACTTTGTTGATTGTTTCCCTTTCTGTGTAGTAGTTTTATTAAGTTGAGATGATCCCATTTACCCATTTTTGCTTTGGTTGCCTGTAGTTGTGGGGTATTACTCAAGAAATTTTTGCCCAGACAAAAATCCTGGAACATTTCCGCAATGTTTTTTGGAGTAGTTTCATAGAAACACATTGTTTAATTTTCATGTGTTTGAGTTGTTCCCAAAATCCCTCTTATTACTGATTTCTAGTTTTATTCCATTGTGGTCAGAGGAGATGCTTGATATTATTTCAACTTTTTTGAATGTTTTAAGACTTGTTTTGTGACATAACATATGGTCTGTCCTTGAGAATAATCCATGTGCATCCTGAAGCCATTGGATAAAGTGTTCTCTAAATATTTATTAGGTCTATTTGGTCTGCAGTGCAGATTAAGTCTGATGTTTCTTTGCTGATTTTCTGTCTGATAGTCCATCCAGTGCTGAAAGTGGGGTGTTGAAGTCTCCAGCTATTATTGTATTGGAGTCCATCTTTCTCTTCAGCTTTACATATCTGGGTGTTCCAGTGTTGGATGTATATAATATATATGCATTCATATATATGTAAAATATATATGTAAAAATAGATATATTTACAGTTGTTATATCTTCTTGCTGAATTGACCCCTTTACCATTATATGATAACCTTCTTTATCTCTTCTTACAGTTTTTGCCTTGAAATCTATTTTGCCTGATACAAGTACAGCTACTCCTTCTCTTTCTTGGTTTTCACTGGCATGCAATATCTTTACCCATCCCTTTATTTTCAGTCTATATATATCTTTATATTTGAAGTGTGTTTCTTGTAGGTGACAGATCATCAGGTCTTGTTTTTCATCCATTTATCCACTCTATATCTTTTGATTGAAGAGTCTGGTTTATTTACATTCAGTGTTATTATTGATAAGTAGGGACTTATTCTTACCATTTTGTTACTTGTTTTCTCATTGTTTTGTGGTCTTCTCTTCCTTCTTTCCTTTTTTCCTGCCTTCTTTTAGTGAAGATGATTTTCTCTTTTGGTGTACTTTAATTTCTTGATTTTTATTTTTTGTGTGTTTGTTGTATTTTTTTGTTTTTGAGGTTACCATGAGGCTTGCAAATACTATCTTATAATTCATTATTTTAAACTGATGACAAGTTAACACTGGTTGCATAAACAAATGCCCAAAAACAAAACTAATAAAACTCTACACTTTCACTTTGTCCTCCCGCTTTTTGTTGTATCTGTTTATCTTATTGTACTGTCTGTGTCTTGAAAAGTTGTTATTATTTTTGATTGGTTCATCATTTGGTCTTTCTACTTAAGGCAAGAGTGGTATACACACCACAATTACAGTGCTTTCCTATTCTGTTTTTTTTTTTTTCTTTTTCTTCCTTTTTTTTTTTTTTTTTTTTTTAGATGGAGTCTTGCTCTGTCACCCAGGTTGAAGTGCAGTGGCACGATCTCACCTCACTGCAACCTCCACCTCACAGGTTCAAGTGATTCTCCTGCCTCAGCCTCTCGAATAGCTGAGACTACAGGTGTGTGTCACCACATCCAGCTAATTTTTTGTATTTTTAGTAGAGACGGGTTTTCATCATGTTAACCAGGATCGTCTGGATCTCCTGACCTCATGATCCACCTGCCTCAGCCTCCCAAAGTGCTGGGATTACGGTCATGAGCCACCACACCTGACACTATTCTGTTTTTCTTTGTTCTTACTATTACCAGTGAGTTTTGTGCCTTCGGATGATTTCTTCTCTCTCATTAACATCTGTTTCTTTCAGAATGAAGAACTACCTTTAGTATTTCTTGTAGGACAGGTTGAGTCTTGATAAAATGCCTCAGCTTTTGTTTGTCTCGGTAAGTCTTTATTTCTCCTTCGTGGTTGAAGGACATTTTCATTGGGTGTATTATTCTATGGTAAAAGGTTTTTTCCTTCAGCACTTTAAATATGTCATGCCACTCTCTCCTGGCCTATAGTGTTTTTATTGAAGTCTGCTGCCATAAGACATTTTGGAGCTTCATTGTATATTATTTATTTCTTTTCTCTTGCTGCTTTTAAGATTCTTCCTTTATCCTTGACATATGGATGTTTGATTTTTAAATGCCTTGAGATAATCTCCTTTGGGTTAAATCTGCTTGGTGTTATACAACCTTGTACTTGAATATTGACATCTTTCTGTAAGTTTGAGAAGTTCTCTGATATTATCACTTTGAATAAACCCCTATCTCTTTCCCTCTACCTTTTCTTTAAAGTCAATAATCTTAAATTTGCCCTTTTGAGGCTATTTTCTAGATTTTCTTCTTATGTTTCATTGTGTTTTATTCTTTTTTCTTTTTTTGGTCTCCTCTGACTGTGTATTTTCAAGCAGCTGTCTTCAAGCTCATAATTCTTTCTTCTGTTTGATCAATTAAAAGACTCGGATGCATTTTTCGTGATGTTAGTTGCATTTTTCAACTCTAGAATTTCTGCTTCTTTTTCATTATTTCAATCTCTATGTTAAATTTATTCGAGAGAATTCTGAATTACTTTTCTAGGCTATCTTGAATTTCTTTGAGTTTCTTCAAAACAACTATTTTGCATTATCTCTCTGAAAATTTGCATATGTCTCTTTCTCCATAATTGGTCCCTGAATCATTATTTAGTTCAGCATTTAGTGAGGTAATGCTTTCCTGGATGCTCTTGATGCTTACAGATATTTGTCAGTGTCTAAGCAATGAAAAGCTAGGTATTTATTGTAGTTTTTACAGTCTGAGCTTATTAGTGGCTATCCTTCTTGGGAAGGCTTTCAAGGTATTCAAAGGGATTGGACCTGAAGCCCCATAATGCTGTCGGTTTTGCAGACTCATAGAGGTGCCACTCTGGTGGTCTTGGATAAGACCTGGCAGAATTCTCTGAATTACCAGACAGAGACTCTTGTTCTTTTCCCTTACATTCTCTTACAAGCAGAGTCAGTCAGTCTCTCTCTCTCACTCTCTCTCTCTCTCTCTGTACTGAGCCATCTTAAACTGAGGGTGCGGTGCTGCAAACATCCCTGTGGCCACCACCACTGGGACTGTGCTGGGTCAGCACCTGAAGCCAACACAGTACTTGGTATTGCCCGAGGCCCTTTCCTTCATAGCAACAAGTTTCTCCAAGCTCTAGGCATGTCTACGGATGCTGTCTGAGAGCCAGGGATTGGAATAAAAAACAATTTACTTGATGTTATATTCTACTGCAGCTAAGCTGTCCTTCAAATCACAATACAAGGACTTTCTTACTCTTCCCTCCCCTTTCCACAGGCAGAGGAGCCTCTTCATGTGGTCACCACCACCACTGATCCATACAGGTTCTGCCAGGCCACTCCTGATGTTCACTTAAAGCCCAAGGGCTTATTGATTCGCTTGTGATAAATGCTGCCAAACCTGGGACTCACCTTTCAGGGCAGTCAGTTCCCTTCTGTCCTAGGGTAGGTCCAGAAATGGCATCCAAGAGCTTAGGCCTGGACTCAGGGATCCCAAGAGTCTACTTGTTGCTCTATTCTACTGTGGCCAAGCTGGTACCTAAGGTGCAAGACAAAGTCCCCTTTACTTTTCCCTCTGCTTCTCAAACAGTTGGAGTCTCTCACTATAGCCACCATAGCTGGGAACGTGCTGGGTCTCACCTGAAGTCAGCACATCTCAGAGCCCAAGGCCCACAGCATACTACCTGAGTATTGCTGCTGGTTATTCAGGCACCAAGGACTCTTTAGTCAGCAGATGATTAATTCTGCCAGGAGTGGGTCCTTCCCTTCAAGGTAACACATTTCCTTTTGGCTCAGGTTGTGTCTAGAAATGTCCAGGAGCCAAGTCAGGATATGAGGGCCTCACAACTCTGCCTGGTGCCCTATCTTACTATGACTGAGCCTGTAACCAAGATGCAAGACAAAGTCCTCATTACTCTTTTTTCTCTTGTTGAATAGAAGGAAGGAGTCACTTTTGTTGTAAGCTGCACTGCCTGGTGTTGGGGAAGGGGTGACACAAGCACTCCCTTAGAAGTTAGTGTCTCCCTAGGTCACATGCCACCCTAGTCCTCTGGCTCTGAGCCCAGCCTAGCACTAGGAGTTTCCTAGGAATTGCAGTCCTTATGTCCTAGACTGTCTTTCAAGCTTACCTAAAACCCCAAAGTGCTTCAGCCTGTGATGGCAAGGCTTTGCCAAGAAACTCAAGTTCCAACCACTGGGATGGGTGAGTCCCCTCTGATTAAGGATGATCCAAATGCTCCCTTCATGCAGGGGTAAGCTGGCTGAGCCCAGCATGGCTTTGTTCTCTGCTAAGTCTGCTAAGCTTTATTCTCTACTGTGACAAGCAGCACTGACTTCAATGTAAAGTCCCCAAGTCGCTGCACTCTCCTTCCTTCAAGGGCATAGACTCTTTCTCCATGTCGCATGGCCACTGCAGAAGAGATGGGGAAAGGGTGGCATTGGTGATTCAAGACTGTCTCTCCTGCCCCTCTCAATTCCTCTTTCCAGGATATGAAGTTACAACCAGGTACTGTGATTGGTCACCTGATTTTTGGTTCTTGTGACAGTGCTTTTCTTTTCTCTTTTTTTTTTTTAGATGAAGTTTTGCTTTTGTTGCCCAGGCTAGAGTGCAATGGCACCACCTTGACTCACTGCAACCTCCACCTCCCAGGTTCAAACAATTCTCTTGCCTTAGCCTCCTGAGTAGCTGGGATTACAGGTGCCCACCTCCACACCTGGATAATTTTGTATATATTTAGTAGAGATGGGGTTTCATCATGTTGGTCAGGCTGGTTTCAAACTCCTAACCTCAGATGATCCACCTGCCTTGGGTTCCCAAAGTGCTGGGATTACAGGCATAAGCAACTGTGCCCAGCCATGACAGTGCTTTTCTATGTGCAGATAGTTATTAAAATTTGGTGTTCCAGCAGGGGAAACGAGTTGGGGTAGGCTTCTATTCTGCCATCTTGCTCTGCCCACACAAAACTTCCAATTTCCTTCTTTAAAAATCAGGATTCTTGGCCAGGCACAGTGGCTCACACCTGTAATCCCAGCTCTTTGGGAGGCCAAGGCTGGCAGATCGTTTGAGGTCAGGAGTTTGAGACCAGCCTGACCAATATGGTGAAACCCCATCTCTACTAAAAATACAAAGAAATTAGCCAGGCATGATGGCACATGCCTGTAATCCCAGCTGCTTGGAGGCTGAAGCACGATAATTATTTGAACCCAGAAGGCAGAGATTGCAGTAAGCCAAGATCATGCCACTACACTCCAGCCTGGGCAAGAGTGAGTCTCTGTCTCAAAAATAAATTAATTAATATTCTTAATTTTTTTGAAGAAGTTTTAGGTTTACAGAAAAATAGAGCAGAAAGCATAAGATTCCTATATACTCTCTTAGTCTTTCCTTTCCAGTTTTTCCTGCTATTACTATTTTGCATTAGTGTTATATATTTGTTATAATTGATGAGCTAATAATATTAATTTAGTTATTAACTAAATATAGCATTATTGACTAAATTCTATAGTTTACATTAGAGTTCAGTCTTTCTGTTGTGTATCCTATGGGTTTTAACAAATGTACAATGGCATGCATCTTCCATTACAATATCACAGAAAATAGTTTCACTGCCCTAGAAATCCTCTGTGCTTACCTATTTATCCCTCCCTTCCTCTCCCCAGTCCCCTCACAACCACTAATCTTTATATTGTCTCCGCAGTTTTGTCCTTCCCAGAATGTTCTAAGTTGGAATCATATAGTATGTAGCTTTTCCCAACTGGCTTCTTTTACTTAGGAATATGCATTTAAATTCCTCCATGTCTTTTCATGGCTAGGTAGTTCATTTCTTTTTACTGCTGAATAATATTCCGTTGCATAAATGTACCACAGTTTTTAATCCATTCATGTATTGAAGGACATTTGGTTGCTTCCAATTTTTTGGCAATAATGAATAGAGCTGCTATAAACATTTGTGTACAGGTTTTTGTGTAGACATAAATTTTCAGCTCCTTTGGGTAAATACCAATGGGCACAACTGTGGGATTGTATGGCAACAACATGTTTAGTTTTATAAGATACTGACAAGCTGTCTTCCAAAATACCACCTTTTATTCCCATAAGCAATGAGTGACAGAGTTTCTGTTGCTCCACAGCCTCACCAGCATTTGATGCTGTCAGTGCTTTGGATTTTAGCAATCCTAATAGGTTTTAATTTGTAATTTTCTAAGGACAGATAATGTCGAGCATATTTTCATTTGTTTATTTGCCATCTATGTATCTTCTCTGGTATGGTGTCCGCATGTTTTGCCCATTTTTAACTGGCTGTTTTCTTGATGTTAGTTTTTTTGTTTTTGTTTTTGTTTTTCGGTAGTGGGGGGACAGGGTCTTTCTCTGTCTCCTGGGCTGGAGTGCAGTGCTTGATCACAGTTCATTGCAGCCCCCATCTCCTAGGCTCAACTTATCCTCCCACCTCAGTCCCCCAAGTAGCTAGGACTAAGGCAAGTGCCACCATGCCTGGCCAATTTTTTGTTGGGGAGGAGCAGGGGACAGGAGACAGCGTTTCACCATTTGCCCAGGCTGGTCTCAAATTTCTGGGCTCAAGTGATTTGCCTGCATTAGCCTCCCAAAGTGCTGAGATGATAGGCATAAGCCACAATGCCTGGTCTCTTATTGTTGAATTTTAAGAACTCTTTGTATATTTTAGGTACTAGCTTTTTTTTTTTAACAGACATACGTTTTGTAAATATTTTTTCCACTCTGTACCTTGTGTTTTTATCCAAACCATGTCTTTTGCAGAGCATAAGTCTTTAATTTTAATTATGTCCAAATTATCCATTCTTTTTTCATGGATTATACCTTTGGTGTTGTATCTAAAAAGGCGTTGCTAAACCAAAGGTCATCTAGATTTTCTCCCATGTCTTCTTCTAGAAGTTTTGTAGTTTGCATGTTATACTTAGGTGAATGATCAATTTTTAGATAATTTTTGTGAAGCATGTAAAATTGGATTATAGATTTTTTTTGACATGTGGATATCCAGTTGTTCTACCACCATTTGTTGAAAAGATTATTCTTTCTCCATTGAATTGGCTTTGTGCCTTTACCAAAGACCAGTTAATTTTATTTGTTTGGGTCTCTTTCTGGGCTCTTTCTTTATTCCACTGACCCATTTGTTATTTTTCCAACAATATGACACTGTCTTGATTACTGTGGCTTTATATAAGTCTGGAAATCAGGAAGCAGCCATCCTCTGACTTTATTCTTCTTCTTCAATATTGTGTGGGCTATTCTGAGTCTTTCCCAACTTCATTTTAACTCAATCACACAACTGAGGATATTTAGAAGTCTCTTTTCTCAGTCCTCCACTCCTCTTGTCATGAACTCAGGCCAGTCGCATCTAAACATATGCGTGATTTCCTATTTCTCCCCATTTCTGTCATTTTTCATACATATTTTGGAAGATTTTATCCAAAACTGCCTTTGTTTCACAGATTTGCTTCTTCAAGCATATCTATAACCTCTGGTCAGAGATTCTAATCGGCATGAGATATTATTGTTACTGACAATTTTGATATGTCTGCCAACAAAAACAAACAGCAGTATGCAACCTAATGCCAAGTCTAATGTGATGCCAAATTAAGTCTAAGTGAGGCACCAAAGTAAATTAGGTGCTGCCTTCTAAATGAGGTATTAGACCACATGTAGGTGATGCAAAAAAAAATTTTTTTTTAAAGGCTTTGAGGCTCTTGGATGCCCTTATTCACATTTCAGACATAAAAGATCAAAGAAATGGGGATTAGAAGAGGGATTTGAGGAGATTTATTAGAAGAGAGGCATGTCCAGAGGCATACCCATTCTTCTTGATGAGGACCCCCCTGCACCAAGTCTTCAGAGCCTCTTCAGCAGGACTGCCAAAATGACATGGTGTGTGTTTCCCACTATTGGGAGACTCTGGCTTAGGAAACTAAAGTAGAGCCGAGGGCTCTTCTATCTTGGAAGTAACAGCACTCATCTCTATGGACCATCAAAGGGGTAAGGCTCCTCAGGACCAGAGGCAGAATCTGGCAGGAATGTTGGCCTGGAGTCACTATAAAGGGACCCTGGACTTCTGGTCCGGGCCTTCATGGAGTAACAAATCTCAGACATCCCCTCTTTTGGTAAACAAATACAAAACTGGACAGAGTGCAGGAGGCAATTGTTTCAGCCTTTGGACGACAGATGGCACAAAGCTATGCTATGATCTTTGGGAGACCCCAGGAAGCGCTACATCCCCCTGGCTCTCTGGAAGTGAAACTCACACTAACAGCTGTGATCTTTGGGCAGAGGACCAGAAGTCAGAGTTCAAGGCTGTGACCTGGAGTTTTGAGGCAGGATACTAGAAAGGAGGGAGCTGCATGAAGAGGGAGCTGGGAAGCTGCACCTGGGTGGGTTTCCTGGAGTCTTTGGCCAAATATTAAGTTACATATCCAGGGTGAAGCTCCACCAGACCTGACGGCCACTGGGAGATTGGCAAATGGAGATTCCAAAGGTTAAACGATGTCGGGATTCTGACCAGCTGAAGTGAAGAGACCTCCATGAATGGACCTGACATTTTGCCTGTAGGAGCTGTTGCGGGTTCCCTGGACAGAGGGCCCCTCTGCTCCTGCCTATGTGCAGTGCTCTTCCTGCTGGTGAGCTGCTGGCCCCAGTAACATACCCCACAACGCTAATGATTAAGTTCCGTTTCCTTTTTGGCAGGATCTCTTCCTCTTGCTTGAGGTTTATTGAATTTCTTGCCGTTGTTGGTTAATATTTTCCATCAGATTTGTAGTGTTTTCAGTCATTATTTCCTTAAATGCATTTGCATGTGTGTCGTTTCCCAGATCATTCAATAAAGACCTCAGAAAGACCATGCCAGAGGAGTAGAGCTGTTTTAACTCTAAAACAGAGGTCCACAAACTTGTTTAGTAAAAAGTAGATACATCTTTTAGATTGTGCAGGTCGTAAGGCAAAACACACTTCAGTAAACTCTTACCTTGTCCCTCCCCGTCTGCCCATAGGCCATCTTGGGAGGTGACCCACTTGGTGCCCAGCTGCCACCAGCTGGAAACATTTTTGGAATGAAGAATGACCTGCCCAAGAAGGAGGGACCAGGTGTGCCAGGTAGGCAGGTGAGAAGGGGTGCTACCACCTGGGTCAGTTTCTCTCTCAGCCCCAACAACACTCAGATCTTTTTTCCTCCTAGAGGTTGTGGCTGTCTCTGGTAAGTCACTGGTTCATGGATTGAGATTCTGCTGCATCATGTGGTGCCTGAGGAAGCAGGCACTGGGGACGGAGAGCAGAGAGAAGTGAGAGTGGAGGGAACACCAGGGTGTGTCTTAGCGGCTCACGGTGCTGTTCCTTCCAAGTACTGACCACTGGCCATACAAAACAAGCGGTAGCTTCAAAACCATACAAAACTAGGTGGAAGACAGGACTTCGCCCTCAGCCTGCAGTGTGCTGACCACAGCCCTCCAGTAAGAGCTACTCTAGATCCACGCTAGCAAAGACCCCAGAACCGTGCTTCCACAGGATCAGGCTCTGTCGCCAGTAAAATATTTTTTAAAAAGAAAAATACTTTTAGGTTGGTGCAAAAGTAATCGCTGTTTTTGCCTTTAGCAAAAACATATGTACATAACACACACATGAATATATTTTAAGAAATAATGACTGAACACTCTACAAATCTGATGGAAAATACTAACTAACAATGCCAAGAAAGTCAATAAACCTCAAGCAAGAGGAAGAGATCCTGCCAAAAAGGGAAGGGAGCTTAATCATTAGGGTTGTGGGGTATGTTACTGGGGCCAGCAGCTCACCAGCAGGAAGAACACTGCCCGTGGAAGGGAGCAGAGGGGCCCTCTGCCCAGGGAACCCAGAACAGCTCCTACATGCAAAATGTCAGGTCCAGAGCATGACACCAGCTTGTAGATCTTCAGGACTATTCTATTCTCTGGTCAACTTCTCCCTTACCGCTTTTCCTTAGGAGTCAGCAGGTGGGTGGGAAGAACCATCCCTCTCTTCTAGATCCCAGGCTTCTCCCAGCACCTGCCCCAGCTGGGGGGAGGGAAGAAGATACACTATAAAATTAGGCTTGTAGTTAGGATCAGTGCTTCTCAAACTGTCATGTGCAGACAGATCAAGTGGGGAGCTTGTTAAACTGCAGGCTCTGATTCCTTCTGTGGGTTTGGGTTAGAGCCAGAGACTTTGCTTTTCCATTTCTAACAAGTTCCCATATGAGACCAGTATTGTGGTCCCTAGAACACCTGAGGAGTTGTAAGGGTTTAGATTACTATCTAGGCCTAAATCTTTTAATTCTTGTATCTGATTACATTCGTGATGTGGAATAATCACAGATTTTCTAGATTTTTGGTGTAACCAGAAAGCCATGAGGACTGCTGGAGTTTTCATACTGGGGCTAGGCATGGATCTCCTTCTTAACAGCTTTATAGGGACAATAGGAGGGGAATACAAGGCTACTTTTGTGAGTTTTTCCATAAGTCTTGCTGGTTTGTTGCATTGTTTATACTGACAGAAGCACAGTTTCTGTTAGCTCTTCAAAGGGTGAAAATAGCTTGCATTCAGCTCCCTGCCCCCTTGGTGCCTGTGATGGTCAAATTCCGTGTGTCAACTTGGCTAGGCCCATAGATATTTGGTCAAACACCAGTGTGCATGTTGTTGTGAAGGCAATTTTAGATGAAATTAACATTTAAATCAGTAGACTTTAAGTAAAGCCGACTACTCTCCATAGTGTGGGTAGACCTCATGCAATCAGCTGAAGGCCTTAAGAGAAGCCAGATTAAGGTCTCATGAGGAGAAGGGCACTCTGCCTCCAGACTGCCTTCAGACTCAAGCTGCAGGATCCACTCTTCCCTGAGAATCAAGCCTGCCCTGCAGATTTTGCATTTGCCAACCTCCACAATGGCATGAGCTATTTCCTTTAAATAAACTCTCTCTCCCTCTCTCCCCACCCCCAATATATGGAGAGACATAGATAAACACAGAGAGAGAGAGAGAGAGAGATATGAAGATATATAGATATAGATAATATAAAGATATATATATGTGTGTGTGTGTATATATATATATATATATAGAGAGAGAGAGAGAGAGAGAGAGAGAGAGAGAAAGATTTTATAATTGACAGTGGTGGCCATATATATAGCGAGAACTTTAAGAAAAAGTCTGACATAATAACAACCACAACACAGGACTCTATGGGCTGTTTTCCGGTCAGGTCAAGCCACAACTCTCTTGGAGTGTACTCTCATTCAATAAACTCTCCGCTTTCTTTGCTAAATTGCCTGTTGGCCAAATTCTTTCTCTCAAAAAAAGACAAGAACCAAGGACCCCCACACTTCCAGGTGACATCCTCACAATGCTTAGGGTGAAAAGTGGATACCAAAAGACCATTCTTATTTTTCCTACACCCGTCATTGTTGCTTCATGTCTCTCTGTGTTACCACAGTTAAACCCACTGTGCCTCTGGACTCCTGGATTATCCTGTGACATTGGCCAAGGCAGCTTCTTGTCTTTATGCCATGTGACAAATGGGCCTGGGAGACAATCACTGGAACAACCACGTGCAACATGACAGCCATTCAGTGCACCATGGAGGTTGTATGCTATTGTAAGTAGACATTCTTCAGTCTTACACTTTGCTGAGATTGATGCATGCTTGCAATTTTATAATATCCTTATTGAAGATTAAAGTAGACCATATTCTTCAATGCTCCAAGGGGAAAGGAACAGATTTCAGTGACTGCCACCACTGTCTGTCCTAAAAGAATGTTGCCTGTCACCTAGGAGAGAAGCAATGGCTGACTCAGGCCAGCTCTTGTAAGATGGGACTAGGGAAGGTATAACTGGGGGACTCCTGCACTACTCAGACCTCTGAGGAAGTTCCAGGAGAAAATATTCACCAAGAAGGCACTGAGAAGGCAGTACATGTTTTATAGCCACTCTTATCTGATTATTGCTTCATGTTATCCTGAGTACAAAAGGAGGCTTTCTTTAAAACAAAACTCTTCTGATTGACTTATGTCTTTTGCTGTTTTAAAACTTTACTTGCTGGAGAAGAGGGTGGGTAGGAGGAGGAGGGAGAGAAGGGGGAGTAGAAGAAAGAGTGGAAGGGGGAGGAGTAGAAGGAGGAAGAGGAGAAAAGAAGAAGGAGAAAAGGAGAAGAAAGAAGAAGGGGAGGAGGAAGAAGAAGGAGGAGGAGGGAGGGAGGGAAAGGGGAGGAGAAGGAAGGAAGAGAAAATCTATTATTCAATTCAGTAGTGTAATTCAATTCAAGTCAAGGAATTGGCCAAAAATTCCACTAAAATATTGACTGAATTCGACTTCTGCACATTCAAAGTATCCTTTTATAAGCCATTTGATTACTGCCATATATTACAAGTCTTCACAGATCTTAAGGTATTTCATGGGTTTATTATTTCTCAACACAGAATTTTGAACTAAAACCCACCGTGTTCTATTTACATATGCAAGTAAAATATTTAAAAATCCAAGCAAAGTTGAAGCCCTTCAGCTGGTTTTCTTTAAGTAGAGATGTCAGGTCACTTATTCAAGATCTCACTGATACATACAAGTCAAGAAAATCTAATCCCTTAAAATTTTACTCATTGACTTGCTCGTGTCACCGATTATGTTCTCGATTATGTTACAGCACTCAATTGAGACACCACAGGTAAGAAAGCCAGAAAGTCTTTCTGTGTAAATCCGCCTTCTTCTATGATTAGCAAAGCCTCCAGTTCGCAACTCCTGAAATCGTTGGAAGAGATTCTAGACCTATTTTGCAGATGAGCAAACTGAGGCACAGAGGTGTGCGAGGTGTGAACAGCTTTTTGGTCATGGAATAGTCACAGGATTGTCTCTGCACCTCCTCTGCAACTCTGAGCTCAACCCCATCTGATTAGGGAGAGGCAAGCTTGCCACAGAATAGAATTGTGTTGGTATCAGTGTGCCTTATAAAGAACAGGAAGGGGTGGTTCGCCATGAACTGAGCTCGCATGGGTAGACTTTTTGCAGCGATGCTGTCCCCAGTGGCTGCTGCTGCCTCTGTGCCCTCTTCGCTGACATCCAGGTATGACTTGTGGATGGCTTTTGATAGATAGAGGCCCTTGGCTGGTGACATTCCAGAAAGATCAGCTTTGACCTGGTTGAAGATATCTGTTACCCCTAGAGATTTTAACAGGGAATTTAGCTCATACTTCATTTCAAGTTTGAACCGGGGGAGATGTACTTCAACTTCTCTTTCCTTCATGTTAGAAGAGCTGGTCCACTCGTGAAACAACCGCAAATTCAGCTGCTTTTCTATCTAAGAGACAAAATACAGACAAGCCCACATGAGTCAAACACATGACCTCATTAGATGTCATTTGCTTTTATAATTCTCAGTGTGAATGGTTTAATTTTATCACTTTTTCTACCCTTAATACAGTCTACTTATTTGGGAACAAAATCATACTATTAGCCACATTTTCCCTTTTCTGTTGTCTTGTTTCTCATCTAAATTTGATAACTAGTCTTCTCAAGTATGTATCCTATAGTCTTTTCCCTCGATTTCCTCAGCATGCATGCTTCAACGCACTTCTCCCTCTATCACCTGTGAAGTCATCATGGTTCTGTTTCCCGGATGGACTCAACTATTTCTTCTTGGTTCTCATATCTGAAACATGTCACGACACCCTCCTTTATGAACTTGATTCTCATTTGGCATCCCTGATGCCAGGATCCCCATGCACTCTGATAGCTTTCATCCTCTCATGCCCTTCTCTGTTGCTGTCTCTGGTAGCTGCTCCTGAAGCTGAAGTCTGGGCCACCTGCGCCTCTGCCCAGCATGTCAGCTCCCACGTCAATGCTCAGGTTTCCCAAAGCAGCCTCAGCATTCTAACTTCTCATTCTCCATCCAGTTTCATCATTCGTTTGTAAACCTTTCAAATGCCCCCTCGAGCATTGAACTCTCCAGCCAGCCCTGTCGACAGCTCCAAACCACCATGCTGTGTCACATCCCATCTTTCTACTCTGAGAGTTTAAAATGGTTTTGGCAACTACTCCCTACCATGACAATATAAAACCCGCCATGAAGTAATGGTGGTTTTTCTTCCAAAGCGTCTTTTCCTTTTGTCTTTTTCTGCCCACATCCAAGAGACCATGACTTTGTACCACAGCTCATGCTGCCTTGCTTTAAGGCATTTGCGCTGCTGTTTGCCCTGCTTGGTGTAGCAGGGCGCCTGCAATTCTCCCATTCACCTTCTATTCATCCAGCAAGGCTCACACTGAAATTGCTCTACTAGGAAACCCTTTCTGACCCCTTCATTCTAATCCCATAGTCTGCTTCTAGAAAACTTCTTGCAGAGTCTAAACTGCTCCCAAACTGCTTTATGTCTCCAAATATCTTTCACTCCAGGCAACCACAGGCCCTCAGGACCTGATTCCCTCTGACTTGACCAGAACCACAAGCATACCTGTTCTCATGGCCACAGCTGCACCGCTGTTACTACGGCTCCCTTTCAATTGGTAGCCATCTCCCTTCTTAATCCAGATTATGTTCTGACCCTGCTCTTTCAAGAAGTCTTCCCTACCATCTGACACACACACACCCTGCTCACCTATACAGCAGTATTTTTGTTTCAAGCCAGCACTCCCTGGCTTAGAAGTCCCTAATTGTGTGGCCACCCCATCCGCATGTGTCAGCTTCTGCAGGCTCCCAGAAGTTCAGCTGTTAGAAGGACAGCCTGTTCTCTGCTGGGCAGCTTTGGCTGCAGCTGGGGAAAGGGGGATGGATCTAAACTCCTTTCACCACCATGACCACTTCTTAATGGGTGTGGTGCCCATTTCTCCACAAAACTGAGATGTTGAAAATGCTTAGCCTATGAAAGTACATTACAAATGGCTCAGAAATACTGCCCCTGAGAGTAAGATGGCTTAATCAGATTTCTGCACACTAGGAGCGCAAATAGCATTATAACTTCATTACTGTAGAAAGATGTCCCCCAACTATTAAACAAACAGTATTTGTGTATATTTGTACAAAATATCAGTTCTGCATTCATGTGGCTTTTTCATGTAAGAATAGCTTGTTCTCCATAAATACATTGTCCTGAAGGGCAGGGGCCATGCGTCTCCATGCATCTCCCCACTACTTTCACAGCCCCTGGGACAATTCTACTAAGGCCTAGATTATGAATCAATGACTACACTAATGTCATGAGTTACACTGTGTGTGTGTGTGTGTGTGTGTGTGTGTTAACATGCACACATGCTTTAACTGCATTACCTGTTTTAGATTTTCTGAGCCTACTGGAAGCAGAATAATCATGCTTAGTTTGTTGTTCACATAGGGCAACTCAAGAACTTGCATCTGTGGCTCCTTTACGAAAGCCAGTTTAAATGTTCCAATCTGATACATCATTTCCACAGTTACATTTTTACCCTGTTAAGAAGAAAAAGATGATAATGAGGTAGTGTAGTTACATCTGTGAGTGCACATGTGTTAATACTGATTGCCTTGCATAAAATGAATATCTGCATACACACTCTAAAGGCATGAGTAAAATAGAAACTACAAAGTAGATGCCTTATTACTTCCCTTTGCAAAGGTTATCCATTTTTTTTAACTTAAAATAAATCACGGTTAGAGACTGAATTATTCTAATAATATGTATAGGGAACTTGGTCTACCAAAAACAAAGTCAGGGTTTCTAGCTAACATGATTTTCGTGGAAAAAAAAAGATATAGCATTAAATCATTTATTTTTCATCTTTCCTCAAGAAACTCTCAAGAAAAAAAATAACACAGATAGCTTTAGCATGCTGCTGGAGAAAATAACCATTGTATATATAGAAAGAATGCACCCATAGAACATTAAGAAAAGAATGGGTTTTCTTCTCTGCCAGAGAATCTTAGTATCCCAAGTCTCCAGGTGGGTGCTCTGTGATAAAGGTTATTGTTATTTAATAAAGGAAAAATGAAAAATTGTAGAAAATACAATAAAAAGAACCAACAGAAACCTAGACCAATATTTTCACTAAATTACTAAATCTTTCTAAATTGTCCTTAAATGATTATTGTATTCTCCAACATTTGTCATCAGTCCAAAAATAAAATACTTACCTCACTTAGCTGAAAAGGGGTTTTAATCGTCTCTCTTTCTTGAAATTTATTTTGCCATTGTCCTTTGAAATAGATGGCATTAACCAAGACCAGTACAGATGAAGGGTCAATTGTGTCTTTTCCAAAGAGGTTTGTCACTTTTCCTTGTATAAAAAATAAGGTAATTGTATTTGAATTTGAACTTATTGATAGTAGAGAGTTGAAGAGTCCTAAGAAATTTAGAGCCATTTCTTTTTTAAGACTAATTGTAAATTTGGGATACCAGAAGAATTCCTTTCATCTCCTGGCCATGAAGCCTTCTTTGTCAAATGAAGTTTATTTCAGAGAATATTGAATGCTTTGTTATTTAATCAGAAGAATTGGCAACCAGGGAGTAGCTGGTATATTAGTGACAAATCAATTTGTCTTATGCCTAGTTATATCTTGTGCTTTTTTTGTACATTACTGCTTATTTAAATATTACTTAATAATTTCTTGTGGCTTACTTTTAATATTTACTAGACTTTATAGTTACCAGCACTTCAGTACATGCAAATATGTTAAGTATTTTTAAATACTTATTATTTTATACTCCAGGGGCTGTGAAAGTAGTGGGGAGACGCATGGCCCCTGCCCTTCAGGACAGTGTATTTGTGGAGAACAAGCTATTCTTACATGAAAAAGCCACGTGGAGGCAGAAGTGATATTTTGTACAAACACACACAAGTACTGTTTGTTTGATAGTTGGGGGACATCTTTCTACAGTAATGAAGTTATAATGCTATTTGGGCTCCTAGTGTTAAGTATTTGAAGTACCTATTCTTTCAATGCACAAATATACAATAGCACTTAAAGTAAACACATATCTGAATATTAAGATTCATAAAACTATGCCAGGAATTGCTTTGTAAATAAACTGATCAAAATTAAACATCCATCCCTTTTGGTGCATTTTGGTACATTGCAATTTATAACAGCTTTTTGGGATGTAATCTCTTTTACAATATGAAATATAGGAATATCTGAACAACAACTTTAAGCTTCATGAAGGTTTTAATTTTCATTGAACTTCTAGGCCTAATACAATCCTAGCATGTGATGGCAATATCTAACTTTAAGTGTACAATGTATATTTTTGAATGAAATGGTAAATAAAAATATAAACAAATGATGAAATAACAGTAATATTCTACATAAATATATAACATGTGAATCCCTAATACACACCCATGACAGATAACACTAATCATCTTTTCATTCATGCCAAAAAAAATTAAGCATTTTCTAAATGCTGGGTACTGTTCCACGCACTGTAGCACTAAACCCAGACTATAACACAAAACTAAACAGACAAAAACCTCTACTGTCACAGAGTTAGTGTCTACTGGCTCAATTGTGGGCTTTTTCAAGTAACCTAAGTTTAAGCCTCACACTCTCAATACAGACTTCCCAAGCAGCTACTACCAGCAGATTAGAGTTAGCACAAGAGATGAGGCATTTTTAACACCACTGTGCTAAGTAAATTAACAGATATGAAAAAATATATATTCCTATGTATTTCATTCTCTTTGTAGTAATTGTGAATGGGAGTTCACTCATGATTTGGCTCTCTGTATGTCTGTTATTGGTGTATAGAAATGCTTGCGATTTTTGCACATTGATTTTGTATCCTGAGACTTTACTGAAGTTGCATATTAGCTTATGGAGATTTTGGGCTGAGACGATGGGGTTTTCTAAATATACAATCATGTCATCTGCAAATAGAAACAATTTGACTTTCTCTTTTCCTAATTGAATACGCTTTATTTATTTTTCTTGCCTGATTGTCCTGGGCAGAACCTCCAATGCTATGTTGAAAAGGAGAGTTGAGAGAGGGCATCCTTGTCTTGTACCAGTTTTCAAAGGGAATGCTTCCAGTTTTTGCCCATTCAGTATGATATTGGCTGTGAGTTTGTCATAAATAGCTCTTACTATTTTGAGATACATTCCATCGATACCTAGTTTATTGAGAGTTTTTAGCTTAAAGGCTGTTGAATTTTGTCGAAGACCTTCTCTACATCTATCGAGATAATCATGTGGTTTTTGAGAAAAACAAAGTGAAATATGTGCAGGAAAATGATACAATATCTAGGGTTTACTGCAATTTAATCTTAAAGAGGTGTTGGAGAAAGGGTGAGAGATTACATGAATGAGGCCAGCCCTTAGTGAGAACTGTTACAGTTGAGTGATGGGTAAATAGGGTTGATTACATATTCTCTCTACCTTTGTATATCCCTAAAATTTTTCCTTAACCAAATGTTTCTAAATTTTAAAAAATGAATATATCCTTAGTACCAAATATTAAATGTGCTATTTAAGAAATATTTATCAATATATTTGGGTTTTTAATTGTGAAAAGTAAATATAAATTTAATTTTAATTGCAGAATGCACCACACGTTTATGAAATAGAAATGTTGTTCACTCTCAAAGTCACTTTGTCTAGATTATAGAACAACTGATCGTAAGGGGTATTTTAAAACATGGCCCATTCCTCTCTTGCTGATCTGCCTACGTCAGGTACAGGACGCCAGCCAGCTTCCTTGTTAGCAAGCCAACTCAGGGGGCTTATCAACACGACACAGAGTTTGGAGACACACATTGACTTATCCTTACCATTAGTTTTATTTTCAACCCAAGCATTAATTGTTTTCCTCGTTTCTTCTGTAGACTGTTCAAAATCCACAGTTTGCAACCTGGCTTGATACCATTTCTCAGAACAGCTTAAATATTGCTGTAAACGAAATGATAATTGAACAACAATTCAAAAACAGTGTAAGGAAAACAAAAATCTACAGCTTGATGTATTCTAAAATTTTAATGCAGAGACAAAAGCAGTTCCTATAAACAAGTCTGAGAGGAAGCAGAATCCATATGTCCTTATTTTTAATAAAACAAATAAATTTAACAAAATCCAAAACTCTTCTTAAAAGGAATGTTCAGAAATCGTTTGTTGTTACTTCTGTCATATGATCAGCTTTCTTAGTTTCAAAGTGTTCAAAGCAAAATGACAAATTGCAATACAAGGAGCACCTTCTGACTCTATCTATTCCTACTCTTTCCTCTTCAAAGCAGCCATGGGAGTTACTGCTCTCAGGTTATAGACAGGAAAACTGAGAAGTAGAGTGGTTCAGTGACTTGCTTTTCTGAGGTCTAATAGAAGGTTTCTCCCATGATATATATCAATCTCCTCACAAGCTACCATAAATAGAATAGAATTAATAATAAAAACATGATCTTATCTAGATACTTGGCATTTCTATCAAATTTATGTAAAGTGTGAACAAAAGTATCTTAAAGAATATATTATTTTGTTCACCTATAACATATTATCTAAGTGAAAGCAGTGTGCAAACTCAGTATAAAGAAATTACCTTTTCTTTTAACCAGAAATTTTTACTCCCAAGCCCCTCCTGTGTAGCATTGTGGAGCCACCATTGATGACCACCCATGGCCCTCGATTTTTATAGAACAGGAGATTTTCCGTTGCCTTTCTGCCAAGACAACAGTGAAACCTACATGGACCCAAATGAGGTTGCCATGATTCAATTCCTGAGACCTTAGGAGCATACCTCCATAGCCCAGTGGGACCCAGTGCCCATCATGAACTTAATAGGATGATACAAGACTTTGAAACATGGAAGATGTGTCTAGCATAGAAGAAAAACAAAGCTTAACTAAGAGCAAAGTCTGGGCCTCAGCATGAATCTTGTCCTGAGCTGAATCCAATTGTGACTGAAACAACCTTAAGTAACTCTCCATAGCCCAGGAGATGGACATTTTTCCAGCCAGAATCCTGAAATAACAAGGTCTCTCTCATGACATAGTTCAAGACAATCTTCATGATGTGAATGAGGACCTTCTCACTTCAGGAATAGATGCCATCATGATCATCCTAAATCCACCTTTATCTACTGTTATGTCTGGGTCACTGTTTTGAGAAGGCAAAGTCATGAGAAAAGGCATCCCAACTCGAAGGACCATGATTGTTAATCTCCACCACTCGAGACACTCTACAAATCATTCCCTATATGTTTCCAGGGCAGTAAAAGAAAATACACTCTAAATATCTATAATACCTACCCCAAATTGTAAATATTCTGACTGTCAGAAGCTTAGCACATCCAAGACATAACCTGATCGGCCAGGCCAGGGAAGAACATTAGAAATTCACGGTTTCATCCAGCTTCACCCAGCTGGCATTTAAATAACCCTGGTCAAACAGAAGCTTGTATTTCACCTCAATCATAGCAGAATGATGTAGCAATTAAAAACAGGAGGATGGATTTGGATAGGGGTCAAAGCCAGGCTTTGCCATTTAAATATCTCTGTGACCTTTGTCAGCCTGACTTTTCAGAATCTGCTTCACAGTCTGTAGAATGGAAATTTTATACCCATATCTTAGCACAATGTGAGGATTATAGGAGATAATGCCTGTAATGTGTTAAGCAGAATGACTGGCACAGAGTTAACACTCAATAAAGCTACATAGGACCATGCTATTGGTAAAGGGCATAAATGGTGTTAGAATATTGGAGCTAGACAGAACTAAGCCTAATTCTCTCATTTGAAAGATAGAAGCGACTTGCCCAAAGTTATATATTCCAAATGGAAACAGAACTCCTTTCTCTTGACTCACAGTCCAATGGACTTTCAACTACTTCTTGATACTCCACTATTAAGAACCTTTGAAAAAAATATGAAAAATTGATTTTGTTTTTCCTCTGGTCCACAGGGATGGTTCTTACCTACTTTGTTTTGTGCTTCATCCCTGACCTTGGTTCTTGGACAGTGTTAGGGATCTTGCAGAAGTCATTTTTATGTGATGTTCAGTAAAACCATAGGAGTTTCAGTAAAACCATTTCACTGAAACTGTAAGTCTGCTCAAAGTGAGTCTCTTAATGATAAATGTCATGTGAGTCTTCTCACTCTTCGTCAATGTTGTGGTATGAAATTCAGAGAGTGCCAAGAAAGATGTTGACCACTCTTCCAAAGGGACTTACCTGATGGAACACCATCATCTTTGTCCCGTAAAGTCTGTTGGCAATGCTGAGGGCATAGTTAGAGTCTGGCTGGTTGATTTGAGAGAATAGGACATCAAACTCAGAATGAATTCTTCCAGCTTGAGTGCACTGAAGCATTAGTAAACAAAGAATGGTGTATTAAATTACTTGATTTTTGCCATTGGAGAGTGATAACTATCTAGAGACCAAGGTGTTTGCCTCTAAATAAAAGGACTGTAAATATAAGGAAATGAGTTTCAAGCATTTGTCTTCCTTGGATTTTCACTAGAACATTAATTTCCTCACTCTGTAAGTTTGGTTGCAGTCTGTGTGCAGAATTAGAAGTCACTGCATGATACATGTGTACTTGTTGGACCTAATGATTTAATTCAAAGGCAGTTTTCATAAATAAAGAGATCCTAGTGGGGTATTCAGGGCAATAATTCCAGTGTTATTGCTGCTTTTGTACTTGCAGAATCATTCCTCTTCTCTCACACTTTTTTCTACATCTCCATTTTTCATGTGGTCATTTAATCAAATAGCTCAGCCCTTCACTGAACTGATTTACACACTAACTTGCTCCTCAGTGGTAGCAATTCTACTAAGCTGCAGCTTTGATGCATTTGAAAGATGGCTAAGAATTCATGGACATTATAGGGAATATACCCATATTCCCTAAAGCATTCCCTAAAGCAAATGGTTCCTAAACCATGGACTTTGAACTTTTAATAGTAGGTTGGGTGAGGTGAAGCTGGTGTTCTATGAGTCTATATGCATTTATGTATTTTCTAAACCAATCACAATCAAACAGAAGTATTTTCATATAGGAGTTCTATATAATTTTAATGTCAAAACGAATCCTTCTACTGGAAAAACTGGAGATCATAGTCTCAGAGCATGCGAGTTAGACAGCATCAAGCCATGTTTTCCCAGCATACAATTATGTGGCCAAGCAGCACGGTCCTTTATCAGTCCCCACTCTAGACAGAAAAGTCTAACACCACATACACAAGACTGGCAGACTAAACATGGGACTCCATCCATATAGGAACAAAAATATTCGAGTAAGGATAGCAAAAAATCAGGTAATAAAATCTAAAAAACTTTATTATTGTTATCATTATCATGATTACATTAAACTCTACAGGCTGTAGTTTTCATCAGGAAGGTTAAAGGGGGACACATACCCGGTTCCCTCAAGGGCAGAAGAAGGAGCTCTTCTACTCAATACCCAGACTGACTATTATTTCATCCTTCCCTTAGTTAAAGAGCATTTGACAGTTCGGCTATAATATTATCATACCTTAGGTGAGTCCTTGAACTCTTGTTTTAATGAGTCTACAGTATGATTAAAATGAAGCACCTAGGAAAGAAAAAAAAAGATCTGTTGGCATCAGAAGAAATGTTCTGTCTGCAAAGGTTGCAGTTGTAAGTATCTATTTTTCTATTTTAGATCAAGACCAATAGTGATAGCTAACATTTAATAACGTTATGTTCCAAACTTAGCTCCTGACCTCAGTCTTTACATATCTTATTTAACCTTCCCAACAACTTTATGAGTAGATGCTATTACCCTCATTTTATATTAGAGAAACTTAATAAGTTCAAGAGAGATCAAGCAGCTTGCTTCAGACCATTGTCAGGCTCCAGGGACTAATCTCTTATCCACTAGACCCTTCTGTCCCTACTGTTCTTAGGCTGTTAACTAGGACAGTAGCATCTGGGGCAATGTAGACCTTACATGGTTTCCTAGCACAAACAACAATAAGATTTGCAAGTATCCTAAGAACTGTTAAGTGATATTCTCCTCTACTTTCCATTGCAATAAAAATATATCTAATGGAAAATATCTCTAATGTTAGCCTATATAACCTGAAAAGTCACCTTTCCTTTCTGAGTCTCAGTTTTTCAATCTGTAAAGTATAGATAACGATCCCTAACTGTTATGAAGCTCAAATGTAATCATGAAAAATTTTTTAAACTTGGTGATGCCTAAAATGGCATGATGTTTATTATAAATTTAACCTCCTAGAGGACAATAATAGTACCTCTGTCACATTTAAATCACTGAAAGAAGGGACTTTAAACTGTGAAGATTTATTTGTGATACCATTGATAGTAAGGAAGAGGCCATGCATTACATTATTTGCACTACAGCATACTAAATTAATCAAACCATTATCAATTTTTAAGAAATATGCTCTACTCAATGTGTTTTTTCTCTCTCAAGATGACAGTTTTATTGATACAAATGTAGAATTCATTTGGCTGACCCAGAGGGGGTATAAAAACTTCTGGGCCCTGGGCAAATCTCTACGGAATGCCATACCTTCTCCAATTGCTCTGCAGTCTCTCCCCTGGCACCAAGGAGGACCATGCTTAGAGCATAAAGTAGACTCAGCGGGGAAAAGAAGATGTTATCTCCTATGTTGTTACTGTTCAGCTCTTTGAACACATCAAGGCAAAATTCAACATTAGCTGTGCTGAGAGAACCCATTTTTATGCCAACAACTGCCTGAGAACAGAAGGGAAACAATTATCAGAACATCACTTGAAATTACAGTTAGGATCTGGAGTTCAGTTATTAAATTTCATGAGTTTAGGTATCAGGGTGCACTGCTTCATGAAAAATTACACACCCTTATCACAATTTCTGAGAAATTAGTAAATGCTAGAGAGGGGAATTCACAGTAGTCTTAGTTTCTAAAGAATAGAAGATTTACTATTCCTTCAGCCAACAGTTAAAATTTATCTTACTATCATTGGTGTACATTTTTAAATGATCTATAATTGTTCTGGAGCAAAAGATCAAAAGGAGTTGGATCTTTGTGTTCTGAATTTCCATGCTTTAAGACATTCCTCTTCCTGGAATTTGTGCAGAAAAAATCTTGAGCTGCACAAGATCAGCCAATCCAGTCTTTACCCTCCTCCATGATATTTTTGATAAACTAGTGTTATTTTTTGTTTGTTTGTTGTATTTTTTTGAGATGGAGTCTTGCTGTGTCACCAGGCTGGAGTACAGTAGTGCAAATCTTGTCTCACTGCAATCTCTGCCTCCCGGGTTCAAGCAATTCACCTACTTCAGCCTCCCAAGTAGCTGGGACTACAGGCCTGTGTCACCACGCCCAGCTAATTTTTGTATTTTTAGTAGAGATGAGGTTTCACCATGTTTGCCAGGACGGTCTCAATCTCTTGACCTCATGATCAGCCCACCTCAGCCTCCCAAAGTGCTGGGATTACAGGCGTGAGCCACCACACCTGGCCCAACTAGTGTTTTTAAAATATCAGTTAGTTATGTACTCCTCTGCTCAAAACTCCACTGGCTTCCCTTTTTTTCAGAGAAGAAGCCAAAGTCCTTACTGTGACCAACAAGGCCCTCTGTGATTTGGCCCTGGCCACTTGTCAGACCTCGTCTCCTACCACTCTCCCACCAGCTCGCTCCACTTTAGCCATGTCATCCCCTTGCATCCTTTCAACACAACAAGTACATTCAACCTCAGGCATTTACACTTTCTATTCCTCTTCCATTATGCTCTTCCAGAAGATATTTGAATGGCTCATTCCAGCAGCTTAATCATCTCTGTTCAGATAGCATCTCATTACTAAGGCTTTCCCTGACCTTTCTATTTGAAATCTCAGCCTACATCCCTCCATTCCATTACTGTAGCACATACCATCACCGGGCTGACTACACATGTATTTGTTATCTGATTCCCTCCCCTCTGTAGTACATTAGAGCAAGGACTTTGTTTTGTTTTTATGTTTTATTCCAGCATCTAGGCAAGCCCTATCTATAGAATAGCCACTCCATACATGTTTGCAGAAGGAAGACATGAAGAAGGGAATTTCAATCCAGTAAGTACTATGATATGCTGGCGTGCACAGAATACTGTGGAATGAGAGAGGAGAGACATAGAACCAGGGTAAGAGCTACAGTTAGCCTTACTGCAAATATCCCTGCTGCTTCTGGAAGAATGAAATAAGCATCACCCAAGTATATACATGTAGGAAGAGCACTCCTGTCAGAAGGAATAGCATGAGCAGAACCTCAAACACCCAAAAGATAAATTTTATATTATAAATGCATGAAATAAGAGTTCAAAAGTGGTGGGCAGTAGAGCTGAAAATAGTCAGAACTGCGGCCTTAGAAGTTTTGCAAGTCCCTTGAAGAGAAATCAGAAGTCACACCCCAGATAGCTCATGATAGAATTGGGTCCTCATGCCACCTAGTAAGAAGTCATATCATCTTTCTGATAATCAATTTCTAAATCTCTCTCCTTCTCTTCTTCTTTCTCTCCAGACAACATATTAAAGGAAAAAAAGTTGGTTGCC
The DNA here is from genome assembly GCA_963573385.1 of Cacajao melanocephalus. Lineage (NCBI taxonomy): Eukaryota > Metazoa > Chordata > Mammalia > Primates > Pitheciidae > Cacajao > Cacajao melanocephalus. The sequence continues at coordinate 125,950 of CAUYLG010013821.1, forward strand.
CACCCTTCAGCCTTTCCCTTTCACTCCGTTGTTTTGTGCTAAAAGAACGTGCTTTGATGCAGATTTCATGTAGCCATGGGCTTCAGAGGCGGCTTCACCCTTCCCAGGCCCCAAGACCAAGCCTGGATTAGCCTAAGCCAATTGAGGGAATTCTATGTCCCAGATTTCCAGGGTAGGAGTCAGAAGGTACCGTAAGTCTTACTGGAAAGACAGAAGACATTGCTGGAGGGCTTTTGGAAAAGGCTTCTGATATGAAGACATCCGCAAAAGGAAACCAGCCCTCTTCTTCCTCTCACAGTTGGGTTATCTGCATGTGACTACTACTGCAGCTGCTCTTTTGTGACCATGAGGTAGCCAGTCTAAGAGGATAACCCAGGATTTCAGAGAGGAAGGACGGATGGAACTTGGGTCCTTGATGACAAACCATTGAGTGAATGGATTGCCTAAGCCTGGATCTGCCCTACCTTGGAATTTCTTTTCATGTGAAATAATAATTTTTTCTTACTGTTAGCCATTTTAATTGAGTCTTCTGTTACTTGCAGCTAAAAGCATTCTAACTCGCTTCAAGGGTTTTCTATTCACCCTTGTTCACTAGGGTCAATTAGCCCACTTACTCCACGTTCACCTTTCTGTAGCATAGCCACACTATTCCCTTGTTCAGTCCACCTGGGGTGCAGAAATATTTTGTTCTTTTACCTCCCATCTTCTAGATTACAGCTTTGCCCTCTTTTAGAATCTGAGTCTAAGCCTATATGCTCTACGACACTATGACAAAGGCCAATACATATCCCACCAATACATATTTATCCTAGTTACTAATGTGTCTTATTTCTAGTTTGTACATATCTGAGCTGAGCTTTCTGGAGATGTGTTCTCAGGGGTATGTCCTTGTTTGTCATCAATTTAGGCATTCACGCTTTTCATCCTTTATCAGGCAAAGAGAGACCAGAAGGGAAAATATGTGACTTGTGGACTTATAAAATAATGGCCCATGACATTTATATAGGAAAATTCACAAATCCTATAATCAAAACCAGTTGCCCTAAAATAATCATTAAGGAGTAGATGCTGTGTGTTCCAGTTCTCAGGCAGCCCAGCACAGTCTAATAGGGCCCAGCAGTCATACTATACCAGGCCTGGACCACATTTTTCTTTGTTCTTGACAGTTTTTAAAAAATGTAATAGAATGGTTTTACTAATCTTATTTTGCTAAAATACAATTGTGTACCTTTAACAGGATGTTGTCCTTCAAGGTGATTTTAACACAGCTCTCTGTAACGCATGTAGTAATACCCGTGTCTGTGAAAGCCCTTTGTTTAGTTACTTTAATAACGAAAGCACTTCCAATAGTAAAGTATATCCAAGTCAGCTGCTCTTCATACTGTAGTCTGCATGTTAGTGAATGAAGTAAGCTAGTGGAGTCATATTCTGGAATGTAATGTAAATTTATTTATCTTACGTCAAGTTGTTGTTATAAAATGGCCTGTTCACATACCACTGTAGCCCTGCAGTTATTAGAGCACCTAAGAAAAGAGTTTGGGATACACTGACAGGCCTCTTATTGTGTGCCAGGCACTAGTCTGTTTATCTGTTTGTTTATCTGTTTATTCTTCTTTTATAGCCACAAGCATACAAGGTTGAGGTCATTGCATGCTTCAGTTCTTAGCATAAGCCATCACTGGATTACAAGGCCATTCTCTTCTTTGCTTATGGCCTTTGACCCAGTTCATTTCCTTTCTTCTCCACCACGATAGACACCACTTATAATTTGTTTAGAGCATATTCTTTTATTTCTATGGGATCCTGTAAAATATTGATTTCTTTATCTTATGCATTTTTAAATTTGCATAAATGAAGTTATGTTAAATAGTACTGAACATAAGCTTTGGGAGGCCGAGGCAGGTGGATCCCTTGAGGCCAGGAGTTTGAAGCCAGCCTGGGCATCATGGCGAAAACCCTATCTCTCCAAAAAATTTTTAAAAATATCCAGTCACGGTGGCACACGCCTGTAGTCCCAGCTACTCAGGAGGCGTAGGTGGGAAGATTTGCTTGAGCCCAGGAGGTCAAGGCTGCTGTGAGCCGTGATTGCAACACTGCACTCCAGCCTTGGCAACAGAGTGAGGCCCTGTCTCAAAAAAAACATAAATACAAGTTTCAACATACTTTTCACTTAGTACTAGATTTTTAAGATTCGTCCATGTTATTCTGGGAATATAGTCCGTACCTTCTAACTGCTGCATTCTTCCACTTGCACCACATTCATTTGTCCATTCATTTGCCAATTGCAGTTATCCAAATGGCTTCCTTCATACCACCACAAACAGTACCATGATGAACATCAGCACACCTATTCCCTTACACAGCTGCATGAGAATTTCTTTGTAAAGGAAATGGATAAATTACAGAGTTCATGTATATGCCAGGGAGTATATGTGTATTATTTAGAATCTTGAGTCTTGCAGGATGAGTGATGATGTTTGCCTCACTTCACAGTTAGATCTTACAGCTCTTCAAGCATTGAGCTTATAGTACCAAGAAAGAAAACTTTAGCTTCAGGTTCAGGTTTTTCTCAAAAATCATTGGCAATATATAATAATAATTAATTCAAATGAATTTTGAATTAATTATAGTTTAAATTAGAATAATTCAAATTTTAATTAGTAATATAGTTAAAACTCTGTCTTACCAAAGACATGCTAAATATCAAATGAACTTTGCTTATTGGCAAGACAGAATTCTAATTATATTATGAATGTAGCACCAAAGTGAATGAGCTTTCCTCATTCATTTTCCAAAATTTCACCTTTCTAGCCATTTGCAGAGATCTTTCACAATGGAGTTTCTATGTTAATCTTATATTTAACTAGTTTTATTGACAATTCCCTCTACATCTTGGTGATTGCCTTTGCATGTGCAGAGGTATGTATGGACGGATTTACAGATTTTGGTTTATTGAATATATTGGTCTTCCTCACTAAATTGAACATTCTTTAAGGGCAGAGAAAAGTCATCTGTGAAACTGTCAGTGTCTTCCACATTCACCCAGGAATCAATACTTATTAGGGAAATCAATATTCTGGATGTTTTACAACTTCAAGTCTAGTTAATGTTTCCTAGTCCATTTCATGGAAGCAGAACTCGTGGAAGGCAGAAGTCCCAAGTCACACAGAATTTTATCAAAGATGTGTGGACCCCCAAAACAGCCCCCACACAAGTGGTAAGGGAAAGTTGACTGTGTCTTGGAAAAAAATCTTCTTCAAGGAAATGAGGTGCGTCATCTGGAAGTTGTTATGATGGAAAAGAAGGATTCTATGCTGTAGCCCTTCTAGGCTGAGAAGAGGGATTTCCAGAAGAGACAACTCTATTTGGGATATCTGCGGAAGGGAACGTATCCTAGAATGGGATACTGACACTAAACGACTGCAATGGACAGAAGGTCTGGGCCTGTCTTTTTGGAGGAAATACATCTCCAAGGGTGGCTAAGACACCAGCATCTTACAATCTGTACCACACCCTGTGTAGGTTCTTCCCCTTTCACAAGACTCTTCTCTTGTGACCACTTACCTAGCACCTGACTCTCCTTCCCTAAATCAGAGCTATTCTTTTACTCTCACTCTGCCCTGCAACTTAGTGAATTTCACATCCGCTCATTCCTAGAAGTAGTAGGAATTTCAGAATGTTCACATAAATATAAACCATGTGATTTTACCTCTTCTAAGGAGCTAAGAAGTGTTTCAATACACAGAGGCCACAACATGCATGACTAACTTGTGTTTTTAATAAAGATTAGTTAAGTAGAAAATATCAACAGAGTTCCATTTTACTAAACATTTCAAAGATCTGAAATCAAGTCAGCCTGCCTCAAAGATTTTCAAATGCACACTACCAACGATACCCAAATATGCCAATGTATTTATCAAGGATTCAGCAAAAGTCACACTCAAATAATAAGCTGCCCCTTCATTTGGTTCATTATATTATTCATGTAGCACCACGGTTTACTTTACTTGTTGTTCCTTTCGACAACAAGCACAGCTGAGACAGTAAAGTAAAGAAACATTTCTCTTACCTCTGTTGCTTTCCAGTGGTGAAGTTCACAGTGTGGCAAGTTAGACTGGAGCTGTATACTCAAAAGGAAATATAAAACCTTCACATTTTGCCCCTCCCTTTTCATTTGTGTCCTTAGTGATTCAGCTCTTCACCTGCTGGTTGAAAAGTACAGCCCTGAAACGGAAGTTCATCAAGAGCTTCTTTAAATCTCCAGAGCCCAGTATGGTGGCTCACTCCTGCAATCCCAGCACTTCGGAAGGAGAAGGTGGGAGGATTGCTTGAGGCAAGCTAGGAGTATGGGATCAGCCTGGGCAACATAGTGAGACCCTGGTCTCTATTTTAAAAAATTAAAATAAAATTATTAATGAGATCCCAGAGACTCCCAAGATGGCCAGTGCTTTTCAGAGAAGCACCCACTTCTTAACCTCCTTTTGCTTTACTAAGGGAAAACATTGACAAGCCTGGCTTCTATTCAAGAAAAAAAGCTATCTGTCAAAGAGATTGCCATCAACCTAACAAGTTGGCAGTGCCATATGCAAAATTCCAGGGATCTCCAGTGTTGGTACACATGGTACAAAGCTACTCAATAGGAAAGACCCCAGCTGTGGCAGATGCTTCCTGGCCGGAGGAACACTCATCCCAAGACTTTCTGGGCTCTTTTGCATGGAGCATATGTTTTTATGTGGAGCTTCAGCAATCTACTAGCAGGTAAATCCTGTCCCATAAAAAAACACAGGAGTTATGGAGTTAGTAATAACTCAAGCAAGAGTTATTCTGTGGTTTCAGTTTAAAAGCTTGGTGAAGCAACAAGCCAGCCTTACCTAAAATGAATTCAGAGGCTGAGTCGAGATTCAGGAAATGGGAAGAAAAATTACAGATTACAGGTAGGAATGAGAGTTAGAGACAGATAGTGTTTGGGCTGTGTAGTAGGCAGAATCAGTATTATGAGAAAAGCCCAGCTTCCCAAAGGCCAGTCTTGACCATGCAATGCACAGCCCAGCCTCCCCAGGTTGATACCCCTTGCCAACTAATGATAGCAGACTGCACCACACTTAAGATAGAAAAAAATCCTTTATGGCCAGTGATTCTCTCTTCACTTTCAGTGCACTGTATTTCTCCTCTTAGTCCAAACTAAACCATTCTACAAGAGAACCAGAAAACATGGGTCTAAAGTTATAGTCCTAATATGCATTTTGCACATTAGGTTCTCATAAAAATAACTGTACACAACCAATTACACAGAACTGAAAGGGATCCCAAGTCTGTCCAGTCTTTCTCTGCTCAGAGCATATGTTTTCTGACATGAGTCAATTCCAGCAGTGGGCTTTCAGGGCTTAAAAGCCTCATATCTACCATTAGGGTGGATCTTCTACCTTTCCACTTTGTTTTCATCTCTCTTGAGATTCCATTAAAAAAAAAAAAAGGAGTTGAATCTCTTAGCTTTTTTTCTGCCTAACCATTAGGGTCATCAAAGAAGGTCTTTTTATACCTTTGATCTAGATTGTATTCCTGTTATTTTCCCTGTCAGAAAAGAAGTACTTATTTCTGATTTTTCCTTCCAGTTGGAAGGACATCTGTTAGCATAACACTCTTCACCTCTCTTTATCCTCGAATTCACTCTTGCTCCCCTAGTGTCTTAGTCTGGATTCTCTGAAAGCAGAGCCCCAGATAAAGGCTCATATGCATGTAGTTTATTTGGGAAGTGGTCTCAGGGAATAAAAATAGAAGAGAAAGAGGGGTAGAACAGAGATCGAAAGAAAGTTACAATTCTTACACAATTGGCCACTGGTACCTGAATCCATGGACTTCTGGAGGAATCTTACAAAATGTGTCTCAGCGCTGTCCACCCAGAGGAAGAAGAGGGGAAGCATATATCTAGGGGCTTTTATCTCCATTGGTCAAGGAGGGCGCTATGGGTGGTAACTAGCATCATACTTGTATGAGTGTCAAATGTGCACATTCCACACCAAAGCATCATCACAAAGCCCTGGAGCTGGAAGCAAGGTGTGAGAAGAAGTGCTGCCAGGTTGCAATGCACGAAGTTATTTAAAGCCTATGCAGAACTGGTGACCTCAGCAGAAGCTAGATTAAGAGGTAGGGTGACAGAATATGCAGTGACTATATATAACTCATTTATGTCATTTATATATATATTTATACATATATATATAAACTTATCAAGAGATACAGTTAAGAAACTAAGCTAGCCACAGGCTGGGGAAAATATTCACAATGCAGGCCTATAAAAAGTATTTGTATACAGGATACACAAAAATGTACAACTCAGAAAATTAAATATAAATAGGCAAAATATTTGTACAGGCACTTCACTAAAGAATGCATATGAATGGTCAACAAGCACATAACAATTTGTCCGACATCATTAGTCAGCAGAGAAGTGATAATTATAAAAACATAGACATTTCACTTCACACCCATTAGAATGAGTAAAGAAGAAAGATTGACTACACCAAATGTAGACAAGGATATGGAGCAGCCAGAAGGCTACTACAGTGTTCAACCACTTTGGAAAACCTCCAGGTACTTAAAAAGTGAACTATGCATCTACCCTATGACCTAGCAACTCCTTCAAAGTATTTGGCTAAGAGAAATGGCATAAGTCCCCAATAAGCCTTCTACAAGAATGACAGACATAAGGGCCACGTGTTGTATATCCATCAAGAGGAAAAAGCATGAACAAACTCTGTTGCATCCATACAATGGAACACCCACAGCATTTAAAAGCCTCAAACTGCAGATACATACAACAACATAGACAAATATGAAAAGCATCATTGCTGAGTGAAAGAAGCCAGGACACAAAGAAGTAGACAGTTTTTAGCAAAAATAATATATGAATGTGAAAACCAGATTGGTGGTTGTTGCTCTTGGGGGAGGGTTGGCTGGAAATAGTTAGAAGAAGCTTTCTGGAGCAATATAGATGTTTCCTTTCCTGGTAGGAGAATGGGTTACATGCATGCATGTATTCATGCCAAAACTGATTGAACTGATTGATTTGAGCATTTCAATCAATTATATGTCAATATGGTGGTTTTCTTTCCCTTTTTTTCCAGAAGATCTTATAGAGAAAGTTGTTTTATTTTAAATTAAGCTTTTTATTTTGAGGTAAAATTGAAGATGCACTCAGATGCCATTGTGAAAATACAGAGATGTTGTGTCCTGTTTAGTCAGTTTCTCACAATGGTAACATATTCCAAAACTATAGTACATAGTCACAACCAGGATAATGACATTAACAAAGTCAAGATACACAGTCAAGAAGCTCCTGGGGAAAAGCTTGCAAATCTTAGCTCTCTGAGCATGGGGAGGATTTGGGGGTTAGCACTAGTCTTTTTAGGTTTCGTCCACAAAGCCTCCATCTTCTCACACTAAAACTTACTTTAAATATTTCTTGTAGGACTTTGTCAGCACACCACAAATTTAGGCAATGAATGAAAAGAAGTTATAGTGGTTCTTTAAGAGTTTTGTGTGTATAAATTACTTCTCTCATGTGGTGGTCTCCTACATTTGTTGATCCCAATGAACCTCTGAATATTTATACCTTGTGTAGTGTCCTTACTTGTGACTATTTTAAACATTAGAATGTGTCAAAAATAATGTTTTGTCAATATACAAAAGTCAATTGCTTTCCTATATACTACCAATGTACAATTGGAACTTGAAATTAGAAATAGCACTGTTTATATCACCACCTCCAAAATAAAATACTTAGATATAAATCTAACAAAGTATGTACAAGACCTAGATGAAGAAAACTGTAAAATTCTGATAAAAGAAATCAAAGAAGATCTAAAAAAATGGAAGGATATTTTATTTTCATGGATAAGAACATTCTGTCATGTTAAAATGTCATTTCTTTCCTACTTGGTTTATAGATTCAGCATATTCCCAATCAAACTCCCAGCAAGTTGCTTTGTGGGTATCTTAAAGCTAATTCTAAAATTTATATAGAAAGGCAAAAAACTCAGACTAACAAACATGACATCAAAGAGAAAAGGAAAGTATTTTTTGGTAGAGGACAGATACTGCCTGACTTCAAAGCATACTATAAAGCTATACTAACCAAGACAATGTGTTATTGGTAAAGGAATGGACAAGTAGATCAATAGAATAGATAAAAAAAAAAAAAAAAAAAACAGAAATAGACCCGATATGGTTTGACTCTGTCCCCACCCAAATCTCATGTTGAATTGTAATCCCCCGTTGTTAGAGGTGAAGCCTGGAGGGAGGTGATTAGATCATGCGGGTGTTTTCTAACTGCTTAGCACCTTTCCCTTAGTGCTATCTCATGATAGATTTCTCATGAAATCTGTTTTTTTTAAGTGTGTATCACTTCTCTCTTCACTCTCTCTTCCCTGCTCTGCTATGATAAGACATGCTTACTTCCCCTTCACCTTCCACCATGATCGGAAGTTTCCTGAGGCCTCCCAGCCATGTTTCCTGTACAGTCCACAGGACTGCGAGTCAATTAAACCTTTTGTTCTTTACAAATTACCCAGTCTCAGGTAGTTCTTTACAGCAGTGTGAGAATGGACTAATACGAGACTTTAAAAAGCATAGTCAGCTGATCTTTGACAAAGGAGCAAAGGCAATTCACTGAAGAAAGGATAGTCTTTTCAACCTATGATTCTGGAACAACTGGACAACCACATACAAAAAAAAAATTAATCTAGGTACTAACCTTACCTTTTACAAAAATTAAGCAAAAAATGACCATAGACTTGAATGTAAAATGCAAAGCAATAAAACTTTTACAAGATGACCTATAAAAAAATCCAGGTAACTTTGGATTTCTTGCTGAGTTTTTAGATACAATACCCAAAGAATAATCCAAGAAAGAAAAAGTTGATGTTAGACTTAATTAAAATTAGAAACTTCTGTGCTATAAAAACACTGTTAAAAGAATGAAAAGACAATCCCACAGACTAAGAGAAAATATTTGCACAATACACGTCACATAGAGGATTTGTAAAAAACAAACAAGACACTCTTAAAACTCAACAATTAGAAAAGAAACAACCCAATAAAAAAAAATAAGCAAAACATCTGAACAGATGCCTCACCAAAAAAGACATATGAATGGAAAATAAGCATATGAAAAGATGTTCAACATTATATATCCTTAGGGAATTTCAAATTAAGACAACACTGAGATACTATTATGTCTATTTGAATGACTAAATATTCAAAGCTCTATCAACACCAAATGCTGCTGAGGATATGGAGCAACATGAACTCTCACTTGTTATTGGGGTGTTATTGGGAGGGATGTAAAATAATACTGCCACTTTGAAAGACAGTTTGACAATCTCTTTTTTGTATTGTTTTCTTGAGATTTTATTGGTTTTTTATATTTTATGTTTTTTCTGTTGCTTTTTATTGATTTTTTAATTGGTTTTTAGTTCTGAGGTGTATGTGCAAGAAGTGCAGGTTTGTTACATAGGTAAACATATGCCATGTGGTTTGCTGCACCTATCAACCTATCACCTAGGTATTAAGCTCAGCATGCATCAGCTTTTTTCCCTAATGCTCTCCCACTCCTGCCCTCCCACTCCTGCCCCCCCACTCCTGCCCTCCTGCAACAGGCCTCAGTAAGTGTTGTTCCCCTCCCTGTGTCCATGTGTTCTCATTGTTCAGCTCCCACTTATAAATGAAAACATGCAGTATTTGGTTTTCTGTTTCTGCATTAGTTTGCTGAGGATGATAGCTTCCAGCTTCATCCATGTCCCTTCAAAGGACATGATCTCATTCCTTTTTATGGTTGCATAGTATTCCATGGTGTATATGTACCACATTTTCTTTATCCAGTCTATCACTGATGGGCATTTGGGTCGATTCCTTCTCTTTGCTATTGTGAATAGTGCTGCAATGAACATACGTGTTCATGTATCTTCATGATAGAAAGATTTATATTCCTTTGGGTATATACTCAGTAATGGGATTGCTAGTTCAAATGATATTTCTGGTTCTGACTCTTTAAGGAATCACCACACTATCTTCCACAATAGTTGAACTATTTTACACTCTCACCAACAGTGTAATAGTGTTCCTATTTCTCCACAAACTCGCCAGCATTTGTTGTTTCCTAACTTTTTAATAATTGCCATTCTGACTGGAGTGAGATGGTTTCTTATTGTAGTTTTGATTTGCATTTCTCTAATAATCAGTGATGTTGAGCTATATTTGTGTTTGTTGACCATACGTATGTCTCCAAAAAAGACATACATATGGTCAATAAACACAAAAATAGCTCAACCTTTTTTGTCTGTTCATATTTTTTGCCCACTTTTTAATGGGGTTGTTTGGTATCTTTTCTTCTAAATTTGCTTAAGTTCTTCATAGATTCTGGATGTTAGACCTTTGTCAGATAGACAGATTGCAAAAATCTTCTCCCCTTTCATAGGTTTTCTGTTCACTCTGCTGGTAATTTTGTTTGCTGGGCAGGCTCTTTAGTTTGATTAGATCCCATTTGTTAAGTTTTGCTTTTGTTGCAATTGCTTTTGGCAATTTCATCATAAAGTCTTCGCCCATACCTATGTCCTGAATAGTATTGCCTAGATTTTCTTCTAGGGATTTTATAGTTTCGGATTTTACATTTAAATCTTTAATCCATCTTGTGTTAATTTTTGTATAAGGTTTAAGAGAGGGATCCAGTTTCAATTTTCTGCATATGACTAACCAGTTCTCCCAGCACCATTTATTAAATATGGAATCGTTTCCCCATTGCTCGTTTTTGTCAGGTTTATTGAAGATCAGATGGTTGCAGATGTTCAGTTTTATTTCTGAGTTCCCTATTTTGTTCCATTGGTCTATGTACCTGTTTTTGTACCAGTATCATGCTGTTTTGGTTACTGTGGCCTTGTAGTATAGTTTGCAGTCAGGTAGCATAATGCCTCCAGCTTTGTTCTTTTTGCTTAGGATTGTCTTGGCTATGGGAGCTCTTTTTTGGTATCATATAAATTTTCAAATAGTTTTTTCTAATTCTGTGAAGAATGTCAATGGTAGTTTGATGGGAATAGCATTGAATGTATAAATTGCTTTCAGCAGTATGACCATTTTCATGATACTGATTCTTCCTATTGATGAGCATGGAATGTTTTTTCATCTGCTTGTGTCCTCTCTGATTTTCTCGAGCAGTGGTTTATATTTCTCCTTGAAGAGGTCCTTCACTTCCCTTGTTACGTGTATTCCTAGGCATTTTATTCTCTTTGTGGCAATTGTGAATGGGAGTTCATTTGTGATTTGGATTTCTCCTTGTCTGTTGCTGGTGTATAGGAATGTTTGTGATATCTGCATATTGATTTTGTATCCTGAGAATTTGCTAAAGTTGCTTATCAGCTTAAGAAGTTTTTGGGCTGAGATAATGGAGTTTTCTAGATATAGGATTATGTCATCTGCAAGCAAAGACAATTTGACTTCCTCCCTTCTTATTTGAATACCCTTTATTTCTTTCTCTTTCCTTATTGCCCTGGCCAGAACTTCTGACACTGCATTGAATAAGAGTGGTAAAAGGGCATCCTTGTCTTGAGCCAGTTTTCAAGGGGAATGCCTCCAGTTTTGTCCCATGCAGTAAGATATTGGCTGTGGGTTTGTCAAAAAGGCTTTTATTATTTTTGAGTTATGTTCCTTCAATACTTTGTTTATTGAGAGTTTCTACCATGAAAGAATGTTTATTTTTATCAAAGGCCTTTTCTGCATCTATTGAGATAATCATGTGGTTTTTGCCTTTATCTCTGTTTATGTAATGAGTTAGATTTGTTGATTTGCATATGTTGAACCAGCCTTGCATTCCAGGGATAAAGCAAACTTGATCATGGTGGATAAGCTTTTTGATGTGGCCACTGGATTTGGTTTGCCAGTATTTTATTGAGGATTTTGCATTGATGTTCATCAGGGATATTGGCCTGAAGTTTTCTGTTTTTGTTGTATCTCTGCCAGGTTTTCGTATCAGGATGATGTCGGCCTCATAACATGAGTTAGGTAGGAGTCCCTCCTTTTCAATTACTTGGAATAGTTTCAGAAGAAATGGTACCAGCTCCTCTTTGTAACCCTAGTAGAATGCAGTGGCAAATCCCACTGGATCTGACCTTTTGTTTGTTGGTAGGCTTCTTGATTTCTGCCTTAATTTCAGAACTTGTTATTGGTCTCTTCAGATACTCAACTTCTTCCTAATTCAGTCTTGGGAGGGTGTATGTGTGCAGGAATTTATCCATTTCTTTGAGATTTTCCAGTCTATTTGCATAGGTGTGTTTATAGTATTCTCTGATGGTTTGTATTTCTGTGGGGACAGTAGTGTTATCTCCCTGTCGTTTCTGATTGTGTTTATTTGAATCTTCTCTCTTTTCTCCTTTATTAGTCTTGCTAATGGTCTTTCTATTTTATTGATTTTTTTTTAAATCAGCTCCTGGATTTGTTGATTTTTTTGAAGGGTTTCTTGTGTCTCTATCTCCTTCAATTCTACTCTGAGCTTGGTCATTTCCTGTCATCTGCTAGCTCTGGGATTTGTTTGCTCTTGCTTCTCTAGTTCTTTTAGTTGTGATGTTAAGGTGATGATTTGAGTTCTTTCTACTTTTTTGATGTGGGCATTTAGTGCTGTAAATTTCCCTCTTAGCACTGCTTTAGCTGCATTCACAAGATTCTGATACGTTACGTATTTGTTCTTGTTGGTTTCAGATAACTTTTTGATTTCTACCTCAATTTTATTATTTACCCAGGAGTAATTCAGGAGCAGATTGTTCAATTTCCATGTAGTTGTGTGGTTTTGAGTAGGCTTTATAATCTTGAGTTCTAATTTGATTGCACTGTAATCTAAGAGACTGTTATTATTTCAGTTATTCTGCATTTGCTAAGGAGTGTTTTACTTCCATTATGTGATCAGTTTTAGAGTAAATGTAACATAGCACCAAAAAAAAGTATATTCTATTGTTTTTGGGTGGAGAGTTCTGTAGCTATCTATCAGGTCCACTTGGTCTAGAGCTGGGTTCAAGTCCTGAATATTTGTTCATTTTATCTTTCAATGATTTGTGTAATACTGGCAGTGGTGTATTAAAGTCTCCCACTATTATTGTGTTGGGTTCTAAGTCTCTTTGTATGCCTCCAAGAACTTGTTTTATTAATCTGGGTGTTCCTGTATTGGATGCATGTATATTAAAGACAGTTAGCTCTTCTTGTTGAATTGAGCACTTTAATGCCCTTCTTTGCCTTTTTTGAACTTTGTTGGTTTAAAGTCTGTTTTGTCAGAAACTAGGATTGCAACCCCTGCTTTTTTCTGCTTTCCATTTGCTTGATAAATTTGCCTCCATCCCTTTATTTGAGTCTATGTGCATCTTTGCAAATGAGATGTGCCTCTTGCATATGGCACACCAGTGGGTCTTGTCTTTGTATCTAGTTTGCCATTTTGTGTGTTTTAATTGGGACATTTAGTCCATTTATATTTAAAGTTTATATTATTATGTGTGAATTTGATCCTGTCATCATGATGCTGGTCAGTTAATTTTACAGACTTATTAATGTAGTTGCTTCATAGTGTCATTGGTCTGTGTACTTGACTGTGTTTTTGTAGTGGCTGGTAACAGTTTTTCCTGTCCATGTTTAGGGCTTCCTGCAGGAGCTCTTGCAAGGCAGGCCCAGTGGTGACAAAATCCCTCAGTATTTGCTTGTCTGAAAAAGATTTTATTTCTACTTCACTTATGAAACTTAGTTTGGCTGGATATGAAAGTCTGGGTTGGAATTTCTTTTATTTAGGAATGTTGAACATTGGCCCCCAATCTCTTCTGGCTTGCAGAGTTCTACTGAGAAGTCCTCTGTTAGTCTGATGGGCTTCTCTTTGTAAGCAACCTTGCCTTTCTCTCTTGCTGCCCTTAAAATTTTTTCCTTCATTTCAACCTTGGAGAATCTGATGACTATGTGTCTTGGAGTATTTTCATGGAGTAGCTTATTGGGGTTCCCTAGATTTCCTGAAATTAAATATTAGCCTGTCTTTCTAGGTTTGGGAAATTCTCCTGGTTGATATCCTGACGTGTGTTTTCCAACTTGGTTCCATTCTCCCCATTTCTTTAAGGTACTCTAATCAGTCACAGGTTTGGTCTTTTTACATAGTCCCATAATTCTTGAAAGTTTTGCTCATTCTTTTTTATTCTTTTTTCTCTAATCTTGTCTGCCTGCCTTATTTCAGCAGGATAGTCTTCAAGCCCTGATACTCTCTCTTCTGCTTGGTCAATTTGGCTGTTGATACTTGTGTTTGCATCACGAAATTCTCATGCTGTATTTTTCAGCTCCAGCAGGTCATTTGTGTTCCTCTCGCAACTGGTTATTCTAGCTAACCAACTCCTGTATTCTTTTATCATGGTTCTTAGCTTCTTTGCATTGGTTTAGAACATAATCCTTTAGCTCAGTGAAATTTATTATTACCTACTTTCTAAAGCCTGCTTCTGTCAGTACCTCCATCTCAGCTTCAGACCTGTTCTGTGCCCCTGCCGGAGATGTGTTGCTATCATTTGGAGGAGAAGAGGCTTCAACTTTTGGATATTTTTATTGGTTTTTTTTTTGTGTTGGTTTTTCCTCATCTTCATGGATTTATCTTCCTTTGAGATTTGAGGCTGATGACCTTTGGATGGGGCTTTTGTGGGCTCTTTTTTTGTTGATATTGTTGTTGCCTTCTGTTTGTTTGTTTTTCTTCTAACAGTCAGGCCCCTCTTCTGCAGGTCTGCTGCAGTTTGCTGAGGGTCCACTCCAGACCCTGTTCACCTGGGTCTCACAAGCAGAGTTTTCAGAATCACAAAGATTGCTGCCTGCTCCTTCCTCTGGAAACTTCGTCCCAGAGAGGCACCGACCTGAAGCCAGCCAGAGCTATCTTGTATGAGGTGTTTGCCAATCCCTATTGGGAGGTCTCACCTAGACAGGAGGCATGGGGTCAGGGACCCTCTTGAGGAGGCAGTCTATCCCTTAGCAGAGCTTTAGCGCTGTGCTGGATGAGTCCCTCTCATCAGGATAAGCCGATCTCTTCACCAGCAGGAAGCAAAGATTAAATCAGCTGAACCTGGGACCACAGCCAGCCCTCCAGCCAGGTGCTCTGTCCCAGGGAGATGAGAGTTCTGTCTGTAAGCTCCTTACTAGAGCTGGTGAACTTCCTACAGGGATGCACTGCCCAGTGAGGAGGGATCTAGAGAAGCAGATCTAGAGGGATCTGGCCAGACACTTTGCTGCACTTTGGGGAATTCCACACAGTCCGAACCTCCCATCTTTTTAGCACTGTCAGGGGGAAACTGCCTACTAAAGCCACAGTAATAGTGGTGCCCTTCTTCCCTCCTCAGCCTTCTGGGAACTTGGTCATCCCAGGCAGACTCTAGCAGTCTGAGAGGCAAGGTTCAGCCTCTCAAAGAAAGGCTTACTCAGAGAATACACACTGATAATGGGGGTTTCAAGCCAGGGTTCTTAGCTTGCAAGGCTCCATGGAAGTGGGATCCACTAAGCAAGACTGCTTGGCTCCCTGGCTTCAGCTCCCTTTCCATAGGAGTGGACAGTCCTCCTGTCTCACTGGAGTTCCGGGCACTGCTAGAGTATGTAAAAACTCTAGCAGCTCAGTGACTGACCGAATAGCCACCTAGTTTTGTGCTTGAAACTGAGGGCCCTGGTGGTGTAGGCTCACGAGGGAATCTCCTGATACACAGACTGCAAAAATCCGTGGGAAAAGCATTGTACCCCTGGTGGGTAGCACAGTCCCTCACCGCTACCCTTGGCTGGGAGAGCGAGGTCCACCACTAGGTGCACTTCCCAGGTAAAATGATGTTCCACCCTCCTTGGGCTTGCTCTCAGTGGGTTGTGCCCACAGCCTAGCCAGTTCCAGTGAGATGAACTATGTACCTCAGTTGGAAATGCAGAAGTCACCCACATTCTGCTTTGGTCTCTCTGGGAGCTGAAGGCCAGAGCTGTTTCTATTCAACCAACTTGGCCCCAGCTTCCTGATGTCTTTAACAAACCTAACCATAGTGTTACCATGCAATCCAGCAATTGCACTTCTAGGTATTTACCTGAATAGGTTGACATTCATGTCCACCCAAATAAGTTTAAATTTATGCCACACAAATACCTGCACAGAATTGTTTACAGAAGCTTTATTTATTGTCAAAAATTGGAACTAACAAAAATGACCTTTAATAGGCAAATGGGTAAATAAACTGTGGTATATCCACACAATGGTATATTATTTGGCACTAAAAAAAAACGACTTGTCAAGTCATGAAAAGACATGGAGAAACCTTAAACGCATATTGTTAAATGAAAGAAGCCAACCTATGACTACATACTGTATGATTCAAACTATGTAACATTTTGGAAAAGACAAAACTATAGAGAGAGTACAAAGATCAGTGGTTACCAAAGGTTTAAGGTGTCAGCCTACACACACACACACACACACACACACACACACACATACATACTCTAGAGAACAGATTGAGAACCTGTCTTCCTATTTGGTGTGCTTTCCTCTGATTGATCCCCACCCTTCACCTATTTTACATATACCTACCCTTTCCTAAGTGGTTTTCTACACTCTCTACACCTTTGAGTGGTGTCTTCACTTTCAACTTTTTTGCATACTCACAAACCAATCAGCATGCATTCCCCATTATGAGTCCATAAAAGACCCCAGACCCAGCCACACAGGGATTTTTACACCTTCCAGTAGGGGGACCACCCCCATGTCCCCTTTCCACTGAAAGCTGTTTCATCACTCAATAAAATTCTTTTCCATCCTCGTCACCTTCCAATGTCCCATGTATCCTCATTCTTCTTGAGCGTGGTACAAGAGCTCAGGAATCACTGAATGTGGATACAGGCTATAACACAGGCAAGCTGGTGCATGCCTGCATGACTGAGTGGGGCCCAGGTGGGGCATTGCCAGTTGGAGATCCCCAGCTTGCAAAAGAACCAAGAAGAAAACTCCTACATCAGAACTTTATGAGGGAAGTCAAGGATTAGCTGATCTCATTCTGTGGAATGAGCATGTTTAGTTGACAACATGCCTATGCACAACAAAGAAGGGATGACATATAGTGGTTTCCAGCCTTCATTCCTAATTCTTTCTTGCTACAAATTTATCAAAAGCCTTAGTTGGGTATCCAACCAATATTAATTGATCATGTATGACATGCAAGGTACTGTCCTAGTATAACTGAGTATCCCAATTTTTCTAAGTGATAAAGAATGAGGTTTTTTTTCTCTTCTTTTCTCTTTCCTCCTTTTCTCCCACTTCTTACTTAGCTCTTTAGAAATGCAATTAAAACCATTTACCTTCCCTTCAACAGGCATAATTATCTAGCTGTGTGCTTACTTAAAAACTCCAGAGCAGAAATCTCTCCCACCAGGAGATTACCTTGAGAGACAATAGTCAATTTATAACCAAAAGTATGCCTGCTACAAAATTTTCTCCCACCTGGAGAGAATCTGGACACAAGACAACTCTATAACCTAGTTCTGACCATGATGATGCCAGCTCAACCACCCAGTAGATCAAATACCAGAGCAAGTCACAGGGACTCCCCACCAGCTCACTCCCTTCCCTGCATGCCATTCATGCCACATTCCCTTTTAAAACCCCTGGTTTCTACTCCAAAATGAAGCAGCACCCTTAAGGCAGGAAGCCAGTACTCCTTCCCCTAAGCTAGCTGTGGAATAAAAAGTCACGTTCTTTATACCAGACCTCATTCTTCTGTGCTGGATTCTGCAAGCAGTGAGTGACTGCTTTGCAGTGTGTTTGGTTGCACTCGCATGGTGCATACAGCAAGGAATACAGCCAAGTCCCCACCATGGAGATCTTCCCTGCAGGGATCATGTGGGAAGTGGTGGACTGAGCTGGGCTGGATCAGATTGACTTTGTGACATGCAGGCTTTGTAAACCCTCTTTTGCCACAGTTTCAGAGGGGTCCTGATGCTGTTGCTATAAAAATAAGTAAATAAAAATTAAAATTGAGAAGTCCATGTTACTCATTTATTATAGAAAATTCTGAGTTTCCATCTGCAATTCAGATGTTTAATATAGTGTCTTCCTCAACTTTCTTGAAAGCTGAGTGCTTTCTTCCACAGCTGTCCAATCTCTGCTGCTAGTTACCCTTTGTCCTAGGAAACCATTCTCTTGTCACCTACAGACCCTGAAACTTCTGTCTAGGAAACAATTTCTCATTCAGCTGCCTTTTTGCCTACATATTGGCTAGAACAGCAAGAGATTGAGTCTATAATGAAATGGAAAATTCCATGTGCCCAAATTAGGTTTCTCTGATAAATGGAACCCCTATTAGACTTCTCCTCTGATGGCCACAGAGTCTGGGTTTTAAAACAGTCTTGCTAGTTTGACTTACTAAGCCTGATCAGCTTCCTGAGTTTCTCAATGTCACAAAAAATCACCACCCCTCCACCCCAGCCTGGCACCACCCTCTGCGTTCCCATGCTTCTTAAAGACTGCATTCCACAGTGTTTGTGGTAATGGGGTGGAGAGGCAAAGTTCAGCCTCTCAAAGAAAGGCTTACCCAGAGAACACACAGATCAATTGTTGGGAGTTCCTATCCATTTGCCTTCTTGTTTTTAGATTGCCAACCAGTGTACTGAGTAATGCTGACAGCAGTAAATAGTGAACATGATATGCTGCTGTTATCTGAGGTTTGTGTGTACAATTCTCCTATATGGAGAATTTTTTGAAAGAAAAAGAAAAGAGAAAGGGAGAAAGAAGAAAGAAAGAAAGAAAAGAAAGAAAGAGAAAGAAAAGAAATGAAAGAAGAAAGAAAGAAAGAAAGAAAGAAAGAAAGAAAGAAAGAAAGAAAGAAAGAAAGAAAGAAAGAAATAGGAAGGAAGGAAGGAAGGAAGGAAGGAATGAATGGGGGGAAGGGAAGGGACGGGAGGGAGGG